>JAZBGZ010000665.1:21861-33991 GCA_037414795.1 Stenodera caucasica | reverse complement strand
GGATGATCGAAGCGGCAGATCCTCGAGTAATCCAATCAAACAACTCCAATAGCTTCTCAGATGCCTGCGAATTTTCATGCCTTTGGTCTGGATTTACGTCTTAATGCACATGAAAAATGTATTCCGCCTTATTCTCTCAGTCTTTATTATACAAACAAAACACAATAAAATCTATAGAGGGATTTCCAATTGTTGTCTGTATTCATTTGTTATTCGTCTTTTCTATTTTATTATGAATTCGGTTCATTTTGTTTTAATTGGCAAACTCCAATTATCCCGAAAGCCGATTTCAGTTTTCAACATAGCTCAGTTTTCAATGACATGTAGGTGCAATTAAAGTTGGAATCGGGGTGAATGTGGCGGAAATTAAAGGGTGTAGATGGAGGTGAGGTGTAGTTCGTAGCAGCCAGTTATCAGCGATACGACAGATTACAGGGCTGCCGCACGTGGCTTAATCGGGTATATTTACCTCGTGACACACAGAGAGAGAGAGAGAGAGAGAGAGAGAGACTCAGTAATGTTATTAACTACCCTTCAACTACACAACACAGGTGGTCGATAATTGAAATAACTTTATTAAGTTCTCCCATAATGTTGGGGCGAAATTTCGCTGAAAAATAATCAAAATTCAGCTCAACCATCGAATAATAGAAACTTTTCCAAAATTCTGCTGCAAAAATTGCTTTGGAATAAACAAGAATTTCCAAACTTGTCAGCTCTGAAAATAATCGAAAATTGATAATCTCCTGAAAAATCTAAGGTGAAATACAAAAAAATAGATGCCAAAAAGAGAAGTGATCGAATCTGCATGAGATCGTGCTGTACGAATCAGCGCCCTCTGTACGAGAACTGTTGGAACAACTCTAAGAAGAGACCACCGACGTCGGATCATTTGAGGATGATTTGCTCACATTGTTTCATACAGTCAATATGGACAATTTGGATGAGTTTTTGGACACGTTTCATATTACATTAATAATAATTATTAACTCATTATTACAATATCATTTCATTTTCGGTCTTATCCTGCAGGTGTCTAGAAGACCAACACTATCCTGATTCGTCATGGCACGAAAACAATTTGGTAGTCTCTCTTTGTTTCTCATTGTCAAACAAATTGTTGGAGTAATTTAAGTTTTTTTCGAAAAAAAATTATTTCCCCGTAATATACAGGATATCTAATACTTAATTAATTGATTCGTCATTAATAAATCGATTTCTAGAAATTTCGTGAGATTTGCAATAATGAAAGGAAACGACTTCTATAACAGTCACACCAAGCAGTTATATTCAGTTGTTTTATTATTATCATTATTTTTTTTTTTTTAATATTTTTACAACAGTCATCAATTCAACATAAAACATCCGCACTTTAATTATGAGATATGAAGGTGAACCCGTTGCAGCTTTCCGCTATAAAAACTCAAAAATGCATCCATCATTTTAGTGTGTTATAAATATGACACGTGAGGTGGCTTGTGTGTAATGTGATTCTATATATTAAATAATTCTTTTTTTTCAATAATGATAATGATGATGATGATCAAGATAATCAAACAGAAATCATCACCTGAAATTAGAAAATTTCGGATACATTATATAACATCGAATTGTTAATTTCATGCTAGACAATCGAAAGTAATTTACTATCATCATCATTAAATCAAATAGATAGTCTAATTATTCTCGTTAATTAGTTTAGATTTTATTTAGAAATTCGAATATTGTTGTAACTGTTTCGAGTAGTTTTTATTGATTGAAATTCTAGATAGAATATCTACAATTAAAACAGCACATATGCGGATAATTCTAGGTTATTATCGTCCTGAGGCTGGGTCCATCTTTAATTTACTATCGTTAATTGAGGGTATAAGACATTGTCTCACCCTTGAGGTGTGAATCAATAATATCAGATACGAAAACTAGTTGTGATACCGTTTTCGATATTACAGTATAATTATTTCAAGTCACACCCATTTAACACTCGATTTGATACCGATAAGTAACTATAATAATCATTGAGGACCAGATCACATAATAAATACTTTATTTATGCACATATTAATCGAAAAACGCGCCGACTATATATATGTATTTGTTGGATAGGAACAAAAAACGAAAAGTACCACCGAATGAGGGAAATTTTCTCCGACAATCACAAATAAACAACCAACAATGACGACATTGGCATCTTTACAACGTCATCAAAACTGAGACATTGACAGTTTCATTATAGTTTCTATAAGTGGTCATTTCGCACCAGTATCATAACTTAAATGGCGATAAATCGCCGAAATGGACACCCTGTCAAAGATCCAACTCGTTCATATTATAGTCGAACAAATCCGACTCGGCCGCCAAGCCAAGTCGAATTCGATCGATTATAATCTATTTTTAATAAAGCTTTGTTTATGGGTGCGAAAAGAGCCAATCGATCGTTTTGTTTTATTACAAATTTATAGAGGGTGTGTATTATTGGTAACGTTATCGAGACTCGAGTGCGAACTTACTCTGAAAGCCCCCACTTGAGAATCTGACAGTATTGAAGGTAATGATATTACCGGAACTATATACGAATCTACCCCTACGAAAAAAAGGGTGCCTTATTCTACCGTTTTAGAAATCTGTATAATATTTATAAGAAAAATTGTTGTTTAATTTTTTTATTATTTAATTGAAATCTACTCTAATGATGGATCTTTAGAAATGATTGAAATACAGCCGCTACTACATAATTGCTACCGTCTTCTAGACCAGATCCACACCTTCTAATAGCCCTGTCACGATGCTTTTATCCGAACTCGAATGGATCCTATTGTGGGAAATCACGGTTCAAGAAGTTCTCTCTTTTCTTTCTCCACCTCTAACCATGATCAAACCCTATATCCAATCACGGATCAATCATTCGGTAACTTTCAATAATTATTATTCAACAACAATTGAAGATGATTGAAAATAATAATAATAATAATGATAATGATGATGATTATAATGAAAGTGTAGTTTAATTAATTTGACTCGTTATTCCATAAATGTCATTAGAGCTATCATTAAAGTAATCTGGCAGCATTTAGAAACGAAAGAGTCTGCCAGTCATTGTTGCTGCAGTTGTTTATTCATGGCCAACTGCCAGTCATTGGTAAGTGAGAGCTTAATTTCGTTTGTCCATATAATAAAAATTCTGTTACTGACAATGCTATTTAACTATATATTCTCAACAATTCGATATATATACATATTGTTCCAACTTTGATAATTATTCGAAAATTTCTGTTATATATTTGTGTATTGTTTATTAACGGAAATTCTATTGAAGTTTCAATAGTTAACCAAGCATGGATTATTTAGGAAATGACTAGTGACATTTATTATAGTTAATTATTAGGGTTGTGGTGAACAGTTTGGAAATAGTAGAGATGTGTGAAACTTTTGACATTATTTCAGTTTAATAATAATCGATCTATTCCGATAAAGTTCCTTTAGTAGTTCAATATTAACCAATAATATAGAAATATTGATCTGTTCCTAATAATAGATAGATAATGCTATCGGCTATTTTATTCCATATATACACCGACTCCATAATTATAACCCTTTTATAGCTGAAGGCTGCAGAATTCTTTGTTTGACTATTGTCTTATTTGTTCCGATATCTCCTTAATAAAATATAGTCGATCGATACACCAATATTGTTGTAAATTCCCTCTATATTAAAATTTATTATTATCATTATTACTGCACGTTTACCATATGCGGTAACTATTAATCAATTAGTGTTGTAAAGAAAACTGTAAATTGCTGCTTAATAGTTAGAAAGGTGATAGTTAAAAAAATGAAAAATTATTCATTTTGCTCCATTTTAACGGACTATTTCTACAATTCTCACATATTCACGCTCACTGATTATTTCAAATAATTTTAAAAAAAAATAAATAAATAAACGAGGACTATACAGGTGTCGAATTTATTTCGACATTAATAAGACCACAACTGGTCCTTTTCAAATTAAAAAAAATATATATATAGGTAACCACCCACCATAAAGACAGCTCTGAAATGGAATTACAATCAAATTAACATCAGTTACGATTTAAGACGGGAAGTTGTAACAAAAGTGTCTTGAAATGTTTATTTTGAGACTTGCAAGTTCCCCGACACGTTCCACAGATGGTCATATTATTAACAGTTATTAATAAAATTCCATTATTTCTAATAAATGCACATACATTTTCGTATTTACATTCGATAATGGATATGATAAGGTAATGATGGGTCAAGTTGAAATTGGTTCACAATAAATCGACTGTTAATTTTTCAAATTGATGGATGTGATGGCGGCCAATTAGTCGAGTTGAATTTGGCTCATTATATTTGAAATGGTTTTTATATTTCGAAAATTCACGGTAGTTATAGATTGTCGTAAAATTAATGTTATAGACCTGAAATCATCTTGATAATTATAGGTGCGTAATTATTAATCGTTAAAATCACCTTGCTTTTGTGGTATTAAAAACGAGCTATATCGACAAAAGTAGTAATGTTGAAAGGTTATTGTAATTTAAAATAATTATCAAGGAGTTTGTAATAAAATTAGAAAAAATTGATTATCGGTGGATAACGATCTTTTGTGATGTTGAAGAGAATATTTTCTAGAAATTTTATAGTATTTAATTTAGATTGATTCAACCGGACATGAATCCCCATTCTTCAACAATCAGATAGTTTATGTTTTTCTTCGTTTCATATTTTTTTATGGATTATCTGGAAGACCTTCAAATTATTGGTTATTATTCTTTCTTGTTAGTGACTGATTAAAATTGTATATGCTAGACGAAGATAGATGGATTTTATATGAAGAATTGCTGTTAATAGACTAACAATAGTACGAGTCCGACTGACTGGCTACTGACTAAGTAGCAGGTTGAGACCCATTTGCTGACATGACCAGCACTTTTATAATGACACCTCTATAGTCGTATCATGACCCATCCCCTCCTTCACCCATAGACCAGCCGTCATGGAAATTAATTCCATATTCAAATACATTAACACCAAATCTAATCAGTAATCACAATATGGACCACAATCAACTAAATCAAATTTTTCGCAGAACGAGCAGATCAGCGAACGCGAGTCAATTTTTAATGACGTCTTTTGAAAATCGCGCGCTTTCTTCACATGACAAACGAGCTTTCCACAGTCGACTTGATGTTTTCGTATTGGATCAATTTTGGAAGACTGTTGGGAGAAAACATCATCTAATTCTTCTGTTCTTCAATCTATCTTCCCCAAATATCCAAATAATTATAGAGTGGATTTCGAGAATGTAGGTGGCTGTGGAAAACTCGAATGTGGTATCCATATTGGGAATTTTAGGCGCGACATTTCAAATTTTGAGCATTAAACATTAGAAAAAATCATATGATTGAAGGATAAAAAGTATTCTGACTCGGATTTGGGGACTGCCAATTTGGTTTAAACGGCCTCAATAAACAGTAATAATTAAATTTGACCGTCCATTTCGGCCCATTATCCATACGTTGTTGAATATTTCCAAGATTAAAGAGGCAAAATTTTCAGTATACTGTGGGGTGTGATTGCTGTAGTAGTTCATTTGTGATGCTAAACGTGGTCGGAGCTGCAAACGCCATTGATTGCACGCCCAATTACACCCCTGAGATCATGTTTACATAAGTAATCAGTGGGTGCACAGTTGACACAGCACCGTGCTACCGGAATTAAGTGATCCGCCACTGTTGTCGCCGGCAAATTTACACTATAGCAGGAAATCACGCCAATAGAACATAAAGGGCGAAAATCCACAACAAACGTAAAAACTTGGCATATTTCAACGTGAAAACAACGTTCTAATTCGTTTTTTTTTTTTTTAAATAGAAGTTAATTGTGAAATTTTTTTAATTGTTGGAGTTGTTAATTTGACTTGTTGATTTACAAATAAATTCGGGTGGAATTGGGTTTTTCTGGCTAGAGTGCTGTGTGATTCGATCTTGGGAGGAAGCGAATCAGCAGACGTTTTGCATATGGACGTTTGATGAATATTAACAAGAACCATCTCTATCTCTGTTTAGTTTCTATTCGGAGTTGACTTCGTTTGTAAATTCAATTCGTCGATTCCAAATCCATAACTACATATCTAAATCGCATATTTCCGATGAATTTCCAACGACTCAAGGAAATCTTGCAAGTGAATAATAGTATTGCTCTAAGTTATTGATTTGGATTTGATGATTTTTTTGTGAATTGTGTCTTGTTTCATTGAAATAACAACGTACGAGATGATCTGGCAATGTATTCCGTTTGTATTTTTGGGAAAGCGCTGGGAAAATTACCAGGTGTCGATAAAACAGAGTTAATACTAAACCATAACATCATACGCGAACTCCACTTTTATAATCTGATTTCAGATGGATTATTTGAATATTTATATGCATAAAACAGAACGCCGCTTGATGCATTAACAACTTTTCCTGAAAACTGATTTTCTAATGGAAATAATATACAACTATAACTCCAACAAACATAACATAAATGCAATATTTATGACACCGGAAATTATCACAAACATAGACTTTGAATCGTAAATTTTCCATCTCGATGATTAGCGTTTTTTTCGATCACCTGTGGTATGAGTTTAAAGTATAAAAGTGGATGATTAAACAAAATGCTAATTAAAGACAATATGCACCACTATATAGATATAAATATATGTATGAGAGAATAGTAGAACTTATAATCCATCATCGGGTTGTGTTAGCGTCAAAAGTCACGAAGGAGGCGGTGAAATGACTAGCGATCTGTCCATGAGATGTTTTCATTATGGGTTCCATGACTTGTCAAATATTATCTGGCCTTCATAAATCATTGCTCTTCATTTCTTTGAGACTCACGGATCCAACAACTACCAACAGTTATTAATTCCATTTTATGATGAATAATAAAAAAAAAAAACAAACAAAAATATTGTAATAGAATATAATCAATAATTGATCGATATATATATCCATTTGATGGGTTGGACGAAATTTCGAATTATTAAAAGTTTCGTAAAAAAAAAAAAATCAAAACTAATAATAAACGCGCTTATGACAGGAACCATCAGAATAGTTGAATGACAATTTCCGGCTGCAGTTATGACGTTTGTGATTGAAGTAAATGAGCATCGTGACTGGAACAAATATGTCGGGCCCAAAATACATAAATACGTCTATGCGGTTTTGTTTGTTTTCATAATATGTGCGGGTAAATTATTATCTAATGAAATTTGATTCGGCACATCAAAACATATATAGACGCATTGATGTTAATAATTATAAGTATGAGGGCCTAATTGTGGGGCCAAATAAATCGAAGTTGATTAGATTAAATGGCCCCAGACTAGAACACAAAGTTTCGTCTTTGAACAATTATTCCAACAACCCTATAGAACTCTAATCAGGTTTTTTTTGAAGCAACTCAACTCTTCTTTGAAGTCCTCGATGATGATTTTGGATGACTCAAAAAAAATTAGTTAGACTCTTTCAGAGTCAAATTCTATTGCAACTCAGTCTTGGAATTGTTCAACTTGAGGAGTGAGCCAGAAATATTGCCGACAAGTCAAAGACTCTTCACGAATCGCACTCAAAATTGTGGAACTGAAGTCGAGAAATGGATAAATGAAGATTTAAGGCTCCGAATTGGACAAGAGTTGAAGCAGTATTTTTTTTTGAAAGGTCTTCAAAAACTTATCTCGGAGCTGCCATATATCTCCATTCATCGATGCGGCTTTAAAATTGAATTTAAACATCCACCATTTATGCGTAATTATCTTCGATAATATTCCCATTTTACATTCAATTTGAATGTGAATATCAGCCGAATCCCATCAATCATTCGAAAGAATGACACATATCCTATTCAAAAAATTTGAATTAGTGAAATTGTAAAGCGGACAGGATATAGCCGATGTGTGGAAAAAAATTGTTGTACAAAATAGAATTTGATTTGTCTTTTCTAAAATTCTATTCATTCGATTGTTGTTGTGGTCAATTAGTTTCGATTTCTGTCTTTCGGTATTTTTCAATTTTAGCGATTTTAAAATCGATTTGGTGAAAGGCAACAACGAAATTACCTAAAATTATTACCGTTTCTTATTACTATCCCTTATTTTGTATTTTTATTCTATTTTGTTGAAGGAATAAAGATAAGTAGTCGTAACGAACCAGACAATTGGCTATATATTTTGCAACTCTTTAAAAACAGTTCTTATTATTAATTTTATATACATTGTCTTTACCGGCTAATATACCCCAACTATATCCATTTTGCATTTATGGCTTTTTCAAAACCGGCAAAAAAGAGTCTCACAAAACCATAAGAAGTAAGCAATAAACAATTACAACAACTCATTATCTTCTAACGACAACAACGGTGCCTTGGCTTCACCGTTTAAAATTTAAAATCATCATTCAGGTGTGAGTTCGTTGTATATTCTTTGTAACTAAAGAGAAGACATTAATTTCTTTCTTTGTTGTTGTTGTTGTTGTTTTTCTTTTGGGTGAATGGTGTGAAATACTGGTGTAGTCTTTGAAAAATTTGACATCAAGAAATATTACCAACGACTCTTTATATTTGAACGTAACAGGTGAAAATGGGCATTAATGATGATTATTTTTGTACATTTTTTTTCTCTTCATTCAAGCTATTACAAATAATTTGTCCGTTACGAATAATAAGATGAAGATCCCATTAACTATTGTGGTTGCACGTTTGTTTGGTCTATTAGGCACATTTTCAAAGCGACGAATAATTCATTTTCGCTTTGATTATTGTGGTTGGTGGAACAATTATTGTCGGATATTGGTAAAAATATCTCCAAGTGTTTTCTTGATCTTTCGTCATATACGTATATTTATTTTTTTTTTTCGAGATGATTATTAACGAAAAACTTGTAGACATACATCAGTGTCAATTTTTCTTTATTAAAAATTTTTTCTACTCATTTATTTTCATTAGTTACGGAAATATTGAAGAGTTGTTTTCAAATTCGTAATGAATATAAAATCATGATATTTTTTGCATTAGCATAATGATGATGATGATGATGATGATAATAATAATATGAATGTCGGCATATTGTCACAATATGATCAACAACCAGTTTATTATTATTATTATTATTATTATCATCATTTATTATTAAGGATGTTGTTAACTGGACCAGACTCGCAACTCTTTCTCGTTCAGCTGTCATTTATTTTTTCAGGTGATGAAACGTTCGAAAATTATGAATATAATATCGTCTAAAATTACGTAAACATTAGTCTTTTGTCCGAATATTACGCATTATTGTACAGCTGTACCGAATTTCAATCGAAAACGGTGAAAATTGGTCCGAAATTGAGAAATCCACTTTCATTTGTTCAGATTGGTAGTTTTTTTTATTTTGGAATATTTTAGGGAGAATTTTGTTGTAGTAGAGAGATCGAACAGTTGTCGATTTGCTTCTCACGTCACACTAACCGAAGATTTGCTCCCATAATTACGAATTCCAGTTGTTATTGCTTCCGTCTCAACAAATCCTGTCGTTTAGAAAAAATAAACTAAAGACTAGTTTTTGTTCGAAATATTTTTGTTCTATTCGAGATAATTAGAGTTGATAAAGTAGATTTACATGTTTAGTTGTTGTATTGAATAAAATAACAACATTCATTGATACTTCACACGTTCTAGAAAAACATATATTTATTATATTTATTTAATATATGGAATAGTGGTTTGACGGGAAACTGTCCCGTCCAGTTAGTAAATAGCCTAATAGAACTCATTATTGAACTTGACGGTTGCAAATGTCCCCTTTATGAAAACATTCAATAAAAGGGTAAAATGTGAGAATATTTGTTCGAGGGTGATCGACACAACACGAAAATTCCACTAACAAACACACAACGATTAGAAAATCGTTTAATTGATTTTCTCGTGTTTGGACAGCTTTACAATATATTTCGATATACCCCGTCTCACGGTTCAAGATACACGATCCGATATATTATAATTCGAATAATCGATTCATGTTACAATATTCTGCCAGTCATTGGACAGCTACATGCCGAGCTGAATGTTATACAACATTATATGTCAGTCTTCTGGTACGTTTTCTCTACCATGATGACTTAATCTACCAATCCCTTTGCATGTTTACGAATTAATGACGCGACCGCAAGATTGATGGAATCCTTTCGATCGAAACGATATCGAACAATTCGAATCAATTTTGCACAATCACTCCAAAAATATACCTCAAAAAAAAACAAACTAAACCCGTAGAAATGCGGTTCGGTTGTTTGTTCCGTTTCCAAGTTTGCTCCAAATAAGTGCAGTTTACGAACTTGTTCTATCTATTGTTTCGACGTTTTTGTTGATATGTTTTCACCATTATTTTCATAACGTTGCCGTTTCTGTAGACGTCGGCCAGGTATGGCGCCAACTCTTCAAGTGGATGACACCGCAATTCGTCGAGGTACAACAAATTCACTATATTACCAAATCGAATAAGACGTGACCGATTGAATTGTGCGTAAATACCTCAAATTTGATCGTTCATCGATTCGAATTCAAAATAAAATTCTAATTATCCACGTTATTTCGATGATTGCGGCTCATAGTGGAGGCTACAGGATGATCCAATCATGGTGATGTTGTGGTGGAGACGAGACAAAGGATGATGGGCCGCAAATGACGTGTTCCTATTCGGGGCTCATTGAAAAAATTTCTAACGAACCCACACATTGATTAGTTGATAAAAATAAATTAATTCCCTCCAATCTACGTTAATATTGTATAATATTAAAATAGACTCCAATTATAAAATCAACGATAATTCGAGTCTTATCGTAAATAATTAAAACAAACTGTACGCCCCCATTATCTTAATGATGATTTAATGACACCTATACAGGTGGTATTTTTTTATTAACGGCAAGACGTGTGCCAAATTTAGTCTATACAGCGAAAATATCGTATCAATCATTAGTTGTCACATTTCGTAGATTTCCATTAGTGAAGGACTATAAAACATGCGAACAAATGTATTTTTTTGTCGTTATATATCTGAGCTATCTCTCATCTGGTCTATTTCGCTATTTTTGTTAATTAGCCAATTAACTCGAAAATTATATAATAAAAGAAAACAAGCGATTCATTGAACCGACAGGATTATTAATAAACTTCGTTCCGGTATAATTTCGATTTGTGCATATAGGAGAAAATCAATTAATTATACCGCCACGTGTTGATCGACTGAAAATAATTTCAGTTGTTCTCAATGGAAATCAATATTTATGAAAAAAAAAAAAAAAGATCGGCGCCTATTCTCCCCGATAACGATCTTGTTTGTTTGCTGATTTGATTATTCCGAACGAAATTAATCGATTAAACAAGATCAATTTGTGATATTGGTTGTTGTTTATTATTATTGTTTTATCATCATCGACTATGTTCAATTTTTCTACCCATCTATATATGTATATATAAGTTGATGAATTCAAAAACTGGCATCAACTAGAAACTAATCTCTTTTTTTTATGGTTTGGTTTATTGTATAGAGTTGTTTATAAGTTGGTATCCTGCTGTTGCTGACAATGCGGAGGTCAGACCATGTAATAGAGTTGTCCTAATGAGCGATGGAAGGGCCAGCAGGGGGTAACATCCCTGTCACTAGTTTATGATTTCTCAAGACGGCCAATAATTGACAAGTTTGAGGAAATTCACAAATATCCCCCGATAATAAATCAATTAAAACTATCTAATTGTAATTAATTCGTCATATAACTATAGATTATTTATTATTATTACTAATTAAAATGATTTTTTATAAATTTGAATAGGATCATCAATCTTGATCGTTACGATTTGGTAATTAAGCTGAAATTAAATCGTGGGCAGATATCGTCATGCTTGTCTATTCTATCACATACTGAGAACTAATTATTAAACGTTGAGCTGCCGATAATGCTGCCGGCTGACCTTTGGCCCTTCAAATCTCAAAACTAATTATCTCCATTTAATTCAGCTCTATTGTCATTACTCATTATTCGAATAAATGATGTTGTTGTATAACCAATTTATCTCAACT
>JAZBGZ010000665.1:0-13364 GCA_037414795.1 Stenodera caucasica | reverse complement strand
ATATTCACACTGTTCAAGGCTCACTGGACCGATCGATAAGTTACAAACTCATTCGATACAATAGCGATTTGATTTGAAGTGTAGTCCGAATTTGGAAATTTGGCAATTTCCACCGAAAATCTCATCTCGCTGCTGTTCTCATAATTTGAAAATCCCCACTGAAGTGATTTTTTGCGCAATTGGAGGAATCATTCGCATCAATAATCGAAAAATTGTAGCTCAGAATCAACGGACTGGGTGCAAAAACTAGCACCATACTGTGCTCCAAGACAGAAACTTGTGTTTATGACAAATGAGTGAGTGACCGCCAGGGATCCTACTATTCCAACTAATGAACCTGAGTCGATTCATTCACAACATACACACCCAACTGATTACCGTCTATAAGGCCGAATAGATGTGATCGTGTCAGTTGTTGATAGCTCTATCAGTCAAGAAACAATGGTCAATGACAGGTTGAACAACACACAGACAAAAACGAAAAGGAACAATATCAAAATGGACTTGTGATTAATAAAGATCATTATTACCAGATGCTAGCTGGCTGATTCGTTTTCCTTTTAAAGTATTGTCTATAGAATATCGTGAATATAATCACATATATATATACCGCTAATGATCAACATTGAATGATCACCAACGATAAATCGTCCAGTAGGGAAATAATAAATTTAATAAATTGAAGTGATTATTCAACTTATATTCTATCTATAATTCGATTATAGAAATCGTGCAATAAATGTCGAAAGGAAATGACCCTTGGAAATTCGTCAACAATACCGATTTGGACATGTCAAAACCACAACACCTAATTCCAAATTGGAGCACACATAAACTTCAACACACAACAAATCAATTTTGACAATATACTTATATATAACGATCGAGAAATATATATAGTACAAGTTGACTCAATATTTACAAAGACAGTGAATTGTTTCTTGTAGGATTGTCGCGAAAGCAATCTTCTCTAGTAGCAAAACAAACACGAAATGTGTTTTATTGACGACAATAGGGACTGTTCTCTATTATAGAAATGCGACGATATAATTATTTCTTTTTTTTATTAGATTTCTTTGACGCAACTTGAAAAAAAATTTTGCGGGTATCTCAAAGTTCAACATTTAGACTATTAGAAAGCTAACATTTACTAATATTATTGCGCAAAGCTTTAAGCTGAGGTGGAAGCTTAACGTCGGAGCCTGAAGTGTCTTGCTAAAAGCACACCGTACTGAATAGCAGCTTATACCCGACCAGTGACCCTCAACAATCCAACTCCTCATAGAACCCAAAATCAAATAATTACCAATAATTCCAATAGTTTACGGTATTTAAGGTGCGAAATTTCGATTATTCCCAAATTGTTGATGACTTATTATCGATTATTGTTGGTTGTAGCCGTTTGGGTACCGCTAGTTGGGGTGAGTGCGCCCGCTCCGGCATCAAACAAAGACCGTATACAACATGAATGCGAGTGAGAAAGATGGCGAATAAATATCCCCTTATAGTGGAACTGTATCCCCTGCAGATTTCAATTCTCGCCTTCTTTGATCCGCTCCAATCGACCTACTCTCTAGTATCACACTCCAATAACACTCTTCGCTACCTAAGAAAAGCAACATCTGGACTTGATGTCAAAGGAAAACACACCGAAAATTTAAATAACTAGTGTTAAGATTCGAAGATTTTCTTTTCTTCGCTCATTTTCCCACTTTTCACCGAACATTATGTCTGACTAACGATGCTATATATTTCACGTACAGTTATCCATAGTAATCAATTTTGTTCGTTTGAAGAAATGTCGGATGGCTTTATTTATTTTGTTTCGGTCTAGATGGTTTCAATGAAACACCAAAGATGCACAAACAACAATAATAATAATGATAATAATAATAAAACAATATGACAGACTTGAAGGTAACGAGCCATAACAAAAGCTACTACTTCTAGATTGAAGCGCTATTGTTTTGTGTCATCTATTTCGGCTTTTGTTCCATCAAAATTGTTTCAGTTGTTTGTACCGGACATTTTGGTTTTTGTTTGACCAAACACTTCTCGTTCGGTGGTCACATCGATTAGGAATTGTTTTCGGCTTTTGTTTTGTTGTCACGATAAGTTGATATAGGTGTTTAATGAACTAAACTAGAATATTATCGAAACTAGTTGGATTATAATAAAAATTTCAAGTTTATTAATTATTGAAATTCGTATAGTGGCAGTAAAGTGTACAATCAAAAGACCTCTGACAGTGTTTTGTTTACATAGGACACCCTAGTTTGTTTAGGAAATCGCTAAGTCTGTTATTCATAAATATTTATTTGTAAAATCGACAATTCTACGAGTATAGCCAATTTTATTATTATCGCTATCACTAGCGAAAAAAATCGATCGATATTCTCGGATATTTGTTGGTTGATTTCGAGAAAAACCCTTGTTATTTTCAACCCAGATTAAGCCAGAACAGATCAAGATTGACATTGAATTTGTCCTATCCTCGACAATCGGATTAGAAACTCTATCTATTCGGTACATATCAAGAACGAACATTATACGAGATTGTACGATTCGTTTCTTATACTGGACGGAAAGTGACGAAATTTTCCGTTTATTACATGTTATCAGATCGCCAACTAACAAGACAGTAAGATTGGTGGTGGATTTGCCCCAAAACATACGACACAAAATCGAAAAATTCCATACGAACAAAACGTACAATTTCCAGTTGTAGTTCAACGGAAATAACGCCTAAAACTCTACCAATAGATTATATCGCGATTTCCGGTAGGCCATCGTACTCGACTCCGAAATTCTCAGTATAAATCACAATTTTCCCAATCAATTGAAAATATTCGTCTATAATTAAATTGGATTAGTGGAAAATCATCAAGGCTAACATTAATTTTCTATATTTGTGAAGCTCGAAAGTAATGATTATTCTACCAAATTGTTATTTATGTTCGTTGGTGTTAAATAAAAATAAAATGTAAATTATTATTAATAATTTACATATGTGAAGTTTTGATTGATGTAGCAACTATTTCATTATTTCCAAGGATTTGTTCAATTTATTATCAATTTTATTATTAATGAAAGTTTGCTTTCAATACCTAAGCCATTTGAAGCAATTAAATACTTTCAACGCCACAAAGCCTGTTTCACTGTCTATCGAAAATCCAAACTAATTAAATTTCGCAAAATAATTCGACTACATAAATATAGAAGATAATATCAATTTTTTATTTTTTTTTCGAATATAGTTGAAAATAAATAGACGGCCACCTGGATTTTGGCTCTATCTGATCACAATGAAATCAATCCGTTTGGATCACACAACACGTACCTGTATATATATACCTTAAATTTGTCTAAAGAGCCATATAATTAAACGAAGAACAAGAAGAAACTGTAATCCGAGTGGGCAAGTTTCTTATTACAAACGGTCAGATAGACGGATGGAACATCTTTCAGCATCATTAACCACAGAGGCCACCGTGATTCAACTTGAAGCAACCCATATAAAAGTTGTTGATAATGATGATGATCATCATTTTTTTCGTTTGTAGAAAAATCAATTACGAATATCGTTTTATAAAGAGAGAGAAAGTTGTATTAATTGTTATATAATAGAAAATTGAAATTGTGGATAATTTGTCGTTTTAGTGTGGAAAGATTCCGAATAACAGGCACCAACAAAGTCAGTTATTCTCACTGTCGTTCTGTTCTAATTCGATTTATCGCTTGAAAGCGTCACGTTCCAATTTATTAATAAAGTACAGTACTTATAGAGGGTGTAAAGTGTCCCAAAAGCACAACATTTTGTTTTACTAAATAACACCATCAATGAATAACGACAGAGTATTTTTCATTGTTTACAATAAGTGAATGGAGGTACTTAATTTTAAACGTTTCATCAACCCCTTAGTCATCCACTAGATCAAAATATCTATCAATTGTTGTTGATTTAAGTATGTTTACTGCATACAGTTTATTTTAGCTTTTTTTCAAGTGGGAACGACACCCTATAAATAAACGTTCATTATCGAACTCTATTATTGTTACCGTAATATTAAGCAATTTATCATAAAGATGGCTCTGATCTTCAAATCGATAGATACAAGTAAATATATCGATTTTCGATATCGAAAAAAACATTTCAATTAAGTATGGTTGGAAGATGATTTGAGCCTCTTTAGGTCAGTTTAGGGAGTTTTAAAGTTTTTCGAATGGCAGTAGTCTTATATTTTTTGGCAAAAATCATCTATCAAGTAAGCCGTATAATAAACAAATTCTCACGAATGCCCCTAATTGCAGATATCTGCAGACTCTAATTATATATTTAATTGTAAGAAGTTACGATTTAGTTTTAATGGGAATTGGGTGAAATAGAGATTTTAATATTCAAGAAAATTGTACAGAATTTGTAGAATTAGTTTACTAAAGTGTAGTAATAAGGGTTTTATTGCCATTAAACATTGAAATTTTCATTTTCTAAATTTCGGCTCTTTTAATCTTTTGAATTATAAATTATAGGCCATATTCGTGAATTTTAATAAGGGATAATTCAGAAATTTATCACATTTTAATGTGCAAAATTACAGAATAATACCGAAACTGGAGATTTTTTTGGCATTTCGAAATTATCCAGCATCAAAGTTTACAGCACGTTGTCAATTCTTATGAGAGGGTGAATTTTCGAAAATCTCAATTTAATTGCGATATTTCCAAAATTGCTCGTAGGGCAATAATTGAGTTGTTAACATCGAATATGAACTCTCATCCTAACATATACAACACTATCAATTATTATTCCCGATTGTAAAGTGGCTCTATCGATAAATATTAACATAACAGACATGAAAGCTTGATGCCAAACAATACAGTAACTCTCAATTCAACGGTCGTATATTTATATCATATTCAAAGTAGGAAATTTTAGTAACTTTCACTAGAGAAATCCCATCTCTATCACTATCGATTTGTTGTTGTTTTTTTTTTTTTAATAATTATAGAAATTGATGGATGTTTAGTGGAAAAATGGCTTTTATTTTGTTGAATCGTCTGATAATTGTATTTATTTATTTATTACATTTAATCCATAACCTTGTTATTTTATTGAAGTAACTATGGACAAATTCAACAAAATTACACGTATGGGTCATTTATCAACAATATGACAGTCGATTAGTGGTAATATATTAGAATTTGTAATTTATTTGTTTCATGTTCATATATGTATATTTCATGGAATATTCTATTGTTTAGATTTTCTCATTTGTTGTAATTACAACAATAATAAAAATGAAACAACGCAAAAAAAACTTTATATTTTTTCTAGTCAATTTCGACATTGAAATTGTTGCCCTGTAGCAATGTGTTAGCATGGCAAATTATATCACCAAAATACGATTCTTGTCCCTTTAGATCGAATTGTATTGTGTGTATGTGTGTATAGTTGCTTTGTAGTAACAACCCCCATAATATACGATTACTCCGATTAAGTTAGGGTTGTTTTGCCTATACTGCACACTATATGAACTTATTGTACATAATATCGCCCTCTAGAAGATTGCTGATTTGATTTCGAATTTTGCTATTTTATATACCAATCGGTACTAAATTCCGAATCTAGCCAACTCAGAAAACAACTGAATTCATTTATTAGTGGTCTTGATGCTTGTTCAAACAATAAAACTAAACAACTGAAAAGCTTGTTTGTTGAAAACATTCAATAATGATACTTGGCCCACACTGAGTCTTGTTTATTTTCAAGACAACTATGACATGTTCGATTGTTGTAGAAACAATTTCGATTGGTCTCAAAATTTTCTAGAAAATTAACAAGAAAAATCTAATTGTTTCAATTGATTGTTGTACCTATAACGGAAATGGCAGAAATATTTCGAATATTCTATAGAGTAGTTTCCTGTCACTACAAAGATCACCTTTTGTCATATTTCACAACAATAGAGGATTAACGTTAGAGATGGGCTTTCCAATCGCATAAACCCACCTTTTTTCGCCTAATTGATCGAATAATGAGCCACATAAAAATAGCTGAGAAATATCGCGCAATTAATATGAATATTTTTAAAATTATTTGCATATATTTGATTTATATTGATATTTTGACTGGTGGAAAAAATCGGGACCTTGGATATTTATCCGGTAGCTATTAATTATCGATAATTTCTCGCCTTTTATGAAATATTACCGATAGAATAACCCCGCCGGATCGGTATTTCATAATTACAAGTTCCCATATGATGTATGGGCCCCATTGACTACCGGATTTGATTGTCGACGAATTTTTGTAGAATTTCCAGTTTTTTGGTGTTTTCATGATCATTACAATTGATCATTGATAATGTTTTAATCGATGTGTCGAGATTAGGGACGGTTTATATTAATTATTGTGCCTCTGTTCGCTTATTTGTCAAAAGTAATAAATAAAACTAACCTGTTTTTAGCGGCAGCCGCCCGATCTCTTTGCCTCCGGTTTTTGAACCAGTTACCAACTTGCGTTGGTGTTAGTCCCGTCGCTTGGGCCAATTCGCGTTTTTTCGTTGGATTCGGATAAGGATCTTGTAAATACCATTCTCTCAATAAACTTCTAGTACGTTCTTTAAAACAATGGGTTTTCTGTTCACCATCCCATATAGTTCTTGGTAATGGAAATTTTTTCCTAACACGATATTTATCAACTGGTCCTAATGCACGGCCGCGTAATTTTTCAGCTTCTTGATAATGTGCCTCTAACCACATTGCCTGCAATTTACCATGGGAACTTTTTGTAAATTTGTGCGTTTCAAGTATTGTATATAGTTCACGAAAATTGCCACTGTGAAATGAAACGATAGCCCGAGCTCTAAGGACGGCCTCATTTTTATTTAATTCACCAATATTTGGATGTGCAACTGGTAACGACCATAGAAATCTTGCTAATCGTTCAATATCACCGCTTTCTTCTAATGTTTCACATACCGCGGCCACTTGACTGACGGTGAAGTTGAGCGTCGGCAATGCAAACATCGGATTCGGTATTAATGGTGCTGGTGCTACCGGAATCGGTACACTTATTCCAGGCGATGATGATGTATCGGAATGGCCACCGGAGCCTGGCCCGGAACTGCCGGAACACAGGCCGGAGCTCAACCCCAGCGCCATATGCGTGGCCAGCGTGCTATTCTTTCACACAATAACAAACAACAAATCAACAAAACATTGTCCAATAACAATAATTATTATTGTATTTCAATAAACATCCATATATATTTATAATAATATTTTATTTATTTGGTTAATTACAAATAATCACAATTACTATCACTCATACATATAGCCGTATATTGTGTCTAGGTCTATGAACGTTGTCCAGGTGAACGTAGACCTAGGCAGCTGTGCGCGGAACTCACGAGAAACAACTGACATACGGAATTGTTATGTTGAACTGTGTTGCCGGCCCATTGATGGGGCGACCATTGGTTAGGGCCGGCACTACAGTTACTTGGTTACTTTACAACCAATCAAATCAAAGATAGTGGGGGATTTTCTATACAGTGGGTGTTACTTTATGTCAGTTTGGTATGCGACAATGTTACCAATATTGGAATCGTGTGGCACATACCTAACTGGAGGCGATGGATAAAGTGGTAGTCATCACCATCATCATCATCATCATCAACATCGATGACTATGTTATCATGTTCACAATAAATCCACGCCTTTTCATCATCATGATCACGATCTATTTCGATATAGGAATCGAATCAATAAAATATTCTACCCAATAATTCGCCTTAAGGGTGAAATCCACGATATGAAACTCCACACAAATCGCTATCAAAATGAACAAATAAGGATCGATCCTCTAATTCGAACTCGAATAATTTGAATAATATGGTTTAAGCGATTAAATTCAATCGAAGGTCAGCTTGAGGCCTACGTATTCGTACATATCATTGTCTGAAATTCAAGGTGCTGTCCAAATTGGAATTTAATTACAATATTAATTTGGTTGTTTGTTTTTGTTTTAACGACAAAGTAAATACGTTTATATACATCCGTAAATAATTGACATTTCCGTTTTGTATTGCTAAATATTGGAAAGAATTCATTAAAACTTCACTAATTTCTCCCAAAATCAGTATTGCATGAATTTGAAAAATACGGCATTAATTAATCATTAATCACAAATTAATAATTAAGGCTCGTCTAATATGAGTCACATTTTCTATGATCCCGAAATAGAGTTGTCAAAACTATACTAATGAAGACGATGTTAACAACAACAACAACAACAATAATGTGAATAACGGACGCTTCCGTTATTGTGATATGAGACACCCGTGTCTTTTCATTTTGTTGCCATCTTAAAAACATTGATGGATCCTTGGCGCCATCGTTTTCGTCTATCTAAACAACATTAATCGCACCCTCATCACCGATATGTCAAATTTTATTATTGTTTTTTGATATTTATTCGAAAATTTGAGTTGAGGTAATTTTCATTAGGGGTGCAATACAAGATCTCGTCGATTATTTAGCGGAATGAATTACGCAATTTGCAGATATGTCGAGCGAATTTCTCTATTACATCAATTTCTGTTAGTTTCAATTTGAATAAGAGTTCGAGTTCATTATAATAGAGTTGGTAGTCATCAATATAATAACTATAAGATTGTGCACGTGCCGAAGGACCTGGCAAGGATCACCCGTTCTGTCTGATTGAATGAGCCCTAATTGCTACGATACATTATTGATGTAGTTTAAAACGGTTGTCTGACAATGGCCGCAACGAGGCCTGAATTCTGACAAAGCGACGATCGACGATCCAAATGACATCATAAATATTGTAATTTCCCCCACGGGACGCTCTGCCAACCGGAAAATTGTCTCCGGATCTCCCCAGACGACGGCCCCCATATATAGACACCACTCAACACCGTACATATCTCTATCTGCGTATAAAGCAAATAACACTCCACACTCACATTATAAACGTATTCAATTTTTGACCATCAATATTGAGATTCGGATTCGTGATCGTGTAGCCGTCTATTTGTCGCGACTGAAACGTTAAAATTAGCGAAAAGCAAGAAAAAGAATTGGGCGACAACTCCCAATTAATATGCAAGAATAAACCGGAATCAGCGTAAAAATTTCCAAATACAATCAAGAGGGTGGGTTATCCATCTATAGGTATATATAATATTGTAAAAATATCCGCTTCCATAAGGCCCAGGATATTCCCCAGTCTCATTTATCGAAACAATGAAAACGTAAATAACGAGCCAACAAAAGCGAACCGGGGAATTGTAGAATGAAATCAAATCTATATGCCGAGGAAAATAAGTGTAAGAGATTGACGTCGGGATGAAAATTGAAAAAGGAAATTTCTTTTTAGACTCAATTTTATACGTTCGACTGGTCTACACGGTCACCGGACAATATAACATCAACTATAATAATAATATTGCCAACTAGAATTGATTAACACAACGAAACTATTTAGATCTTTGTCCAACACGAAAATTGACAATCAACAATAGACAAAGACGGTAATAGATTGTTGTGAATAGGGGTTGAAAAACAGCAGTGGTGGAGTGTGCATACAACTAGATTATGCCCACTATTCCTAGCTAGACGGCAATGCAAACTAAAACTCTAGGGAATTTTGTTATTCGATAACCTGAATATTAATACCGATGGGACTTACAATCTAGCTATATCTTTATAATCTTCATTTGTTTTTGCCTATATTTATATTAATAGAGAATAGAAAAACAAAACAAGCCAACCGGATTTGTACGATTTTAATTAATTAGAGAGAATAACTGCAATATATGCATATATCTTTATATGGACTTATAATTGATGTGTGGTATGTCGAAAGGTCATAGCCACCCATTAATATTAAATTTAGCCATTAATGATTGTTGAATTTTATAGCAATAGTTATTGGAATTATGAATTACATCTCATATTATAAATATCTATAATAGATTGATTCTTATCTGTTCATGTAAAAAGATGTTTCTATTCATCCCTTATTCTTGTTATTTCTAAACATTTTTTTTTTCCCGAAATTTCTGTACTTCAATACACCCCAAAACCACAACTAGGTATCTATTTATAGACTTTACAATTAGATCGGACATCTTGTTCATGCTTATCTGCAATCTGTAGAACCCTTTCAATTTTGTTATGTTTTCTTTTTTTTTTTGTTGTGTGTGTGTGTGTGTATGTTTGTGTGAATCCATATTTCATACGACAATGCAGATGTGTATAAAGCATGAGAAATATAATAAATAACAAAGAGGTGGTTTATGAATGCCATGTCAAAAATGGACCAAACAGATTCATGTTGATAAGTTATATATGGGTGTTGTGTTACATAAATGTGGTTTTTGTATGGTGGAGTTGCCCGAAATTCAATATCCATACATTCGATATTGACACAAAATGGAGTAATTTGGCCGAAATAATCGGATGCAAATTATTCGATCTCGAAAACATCTCCAATGGGACGCGCATTTTATAAAGTCAAAATCAAAGGATTGAAATACCTGTCCAAGTCGACCGAAGGGTCAATTTCGCCATTTCAAAGACTTGATAGATCATAATGCGGCAATATGAAGAATTCTAAAGGGCAAAATCGATCTGGTCGACTTTGAGAGGTAATTTTTACCGCGTGTAAACTTTGATTTGTGCCAATTCAACAAAGTTCTTTGCTACATATGGAATGTTTATTGAAATCGAAAGAAGTCCTGTTATAATTTCGAGGGTTTTTTTGGGATATTGATGAAAATCATTGAGGTCGAGCAAAATCCGAATAATTGGAGAATTGGGCCAAGTTACATTTTTCGTCCTCTCGTAGGTTCCCGCAAAGCGGAAAAATTGCGATCAAAACGAATCTAACGAATAAATAGAGAAAATTGGGGTTATGTGATCAAAAAATACTTTAAACCTGTGATTTTACCCCAGAAAATAAGAATAAAATGAAAGAGAAATATTTTGATTTTGATGATGAATCAAAAATGTAAATCCATAATTAAAAAGACCCCTTTGCATTTTTACATGGTTCCACCTCTCAAATAAGTATTTGAAAATAATTTGATGGATTTTTCGAAAATAATAATGAGCTGAATTCTCAATAAGACGCTTCATAACAATCGATATTTCGTTCCTTTTCTGGCCAACTAGTCAATGGGGCTGTAGAAATATCAAAGCAACCCCCGAATTTGTACAATCCTCCCCTAAATCTAGATTATTATTTATCAATGTTTTGGTTAGGTGAAAAACGAAATTGCAAATCTAGATGATCACTGTGGGGGTAGCGCAATGGAGATGGATATCGAGATCTCGACAGGGAATATAGCGAAATTTCAATTGTATACGGATTTTTGCTAATTTGCAAAATTTTCTTTGAAATTACTCGAAATTGACGAGTTTCCCCAATATGGCTAACAAGCCAATTTGAATATGTTTCAAATTCCAGTCGATATATCATCGTTTACCTTCATTTAGAATAAACGGGTAGCAAATTCGAACACATATGTATACATATAAACAGAAAATTGTGTATCTAACTATAAAAACGAGCAACAGAGTATAAAATCGATATTATTCGCATCAAAGATCAAATTTAGCCTGTAATCGGCCACCTTATTAGCAGGCGGCTCGTTTTCCATAGGTTTCTCTAATTTCAGGCGCGCTTGTCTGAACTCATATTGGGACCCCCGTTCGCGATACTGCCTTTGTTACCGAATTATCACAGGTAACATGATATATATAACATGAATACCAGATTATACTGTAACATTTTCGATTTTATTTACCAACTATAGATAATAATAATAATAATAATAATAATAATAATACAACTGGTTATAGTCAAGGGATGGATCCAATCAGTGGTGCACAGTGAATTTTTTTGATGGCAATTTTGTTACTGGTTCAGTCGGCCGATTTATGGTTTTATTAATATCGAATAAAAAACGTATAGAATTTCGCACAGCATGCTTGCTGAATTTAGACCGTTTAACAACAGAAAATTCGAAGAAATTCGCTTAAAAGAAACCACTAATAATCTGAAACGATTATCGGCGGAAGTAATTTGTAAATATGATACCTACACCAAAAAAAAAAAAACAACAACAACGATGAGCTTTTCCTTAATAAAGTCATAATTGAGCTTCACTTTGATCCGTTTTCGTGTCGTCGAATAGAACATTATTTCTACCGTCTATAGTGGATATGGACATTATTGAAAGTGGGTCTCTTATTGTGGGACCACAGCTCCGATAAGATCTAATAGTTTGTTTAATTCGCTACTGTGAACAGTTTCGAGTATTCTAGTACACGATTCACTTCAACACCTTGATACCAGATGCAGCCATGCAGATATAATCATAATTTCAGTTTGCCTAAATCGCAGAGTTTATCTCGATTTTTTTTTTGGTACAAATTGTCGTTAGATTTTCCATTGGGGCTCTGTACCGTGGCAATAGATCTGTCGATATGATTGTCATAAGTGTGATTATCATTATTATTTCGACATCTATTGTCAACACCAAGTGTCTTTTAATTGATGTATAGAACAAAATAGTTCCGTGTGGAACAACCCTATCTTTTAGACCATCGGTGTTAAATGAGGGATTCGACATTAGAAAATAAAGACTCGAAGAAAGGAAGTGTTTATTGTTACGATCTTAGGCCATTATTTCAATCACCGAAAACAATGGAATTTGACAAGATTTTATCGCCGAGACGAACCAACTGTCGTACAGAAATCGAACATCAAAACAACTCTAATTCATTCAATTATTCGAAGGGCCTAATTTGAGGTTGTTGGGCCGCTTTTATCTCTATCCTGATATGATATAAGGACATGAGTGAGGCTCTGTAACAGTAAATGCGGCCCTGATCATTACAGAAAACAAACGAACTGTCATATGTAGTTTACCTTATAGAAAAAATGATGAAAATCGGTACTTCTCAAACTGTAGGGACCAAAATGATAGATTGAAACAGTGAATTCTAACCTACAAAAATATTCTGTTGATCTTCAGAAAATGCAGAAATATGTCTAAAATGTGGTCAAAGAATCGAATTTAGGAGCCTAAATTTGTAACTTTCAACGCTCAAAAATAGATCTTTTAAGAATTCGAAATTGGAGATTTGAATCCTTGAACAAATAAATAAAAGTGTCCATGAAGATGTTCAGAGATACTGAAAGGGAAGCTGAAATATTGATGAATATAACGCTGAAACTTTTATTTTTCCCATCAAAACGGGGGGAGCAGGATTTGTCTAAATTTGATTCAAATAGCCGAATTTTGGAGCTTGAAACGGTAATTTTCGAG
>JAZBGZ010000664.1:14025-34048 GCA_037414795.1 Stenodera caucasica | reverse complement strand
TGAGAGAATGAATTTTCTAATTATTATTAAATAATAATGACGACGATAATAACAAAACAGCAATTTTGATTTGATGGAATGTTTAAGGCTTATCTCCTTCACAATCGCTCACAATTTCAACAAACAATTCACTATATAATCACTCATCACTATTCCGTTAAACACAATTGTAGTTGGTCATCCAAATTCCTTATAATCGCCTTTGATGTTTCTCTATTCGGAAATTTTGCTACGTTGATGTCCGATTATATTAGAAAAAATTTGGCGAAAATTTTTGGAAAACTACCTCAAAATTCCCGCCATCAACGCAGCAAATATCGCTTAAATTTCAATGTTTTCCCCTTTCAAACCCAAAAAACAACCAGAGATTGTCCCAAATTGGGAGTGTCGGTGGGACAGTTTCGAAATAATCAACCCCCAACTAAATTTATATTGGAATTGTCTGCACGTAAACTAATCAAAACTTATCTGTTTTCAACTAACCTTTATATTAGGGTAGTATGTAGGATTTCCATTCCAGTAAAACCACCCCCAATTTTCACCCGGCAAAAGTAACTATGGCAACTGCTTCTGTTTCGGTGTAGCATGTCATTCGATAATTGTTCGTTGTTCATTGTTGTTGTCTCTGTCTCTTATTGTGGATATTCCTCTTATCTTTCGAACTTTTCAATATCTAAAAACATGGAATAACTAAAAATTTACAATAAATCTAAATGATAATAAATGATTAAATTAATATTAATGACCAAGTTCGTAACACCAGGACTGTAATCGTTCCCGATTTCGTTTTAAATAGAAAATTAAATTAAAATAATTGTAATAATAAAAACAGGAATTATTTTGTAATACTCTAAAGCTGGATTATTTGTGTAGTCGATGTGAAAGCACCGCTTAGTCTTGCACTATTTCTTATTTATTTCCGATATTAAGCCGGCTTTTCGTTGGAGAGCTTAGATTTATTTTAGATAAACGCCCATTTCTAACGATATCCTGTTGTCTATGTGTCAATTAAATTCTATATCAATATCTCTCTAATAGAATCTAATATTTATCTATGTCTATTCTTAAGCTCTAGTTGAAGGTAGCTAGATTGGTGTTAAAAATTTATTCATTTCAACTATAAGTGTCGTTGCTCAATATTCGAGAAAATTAAATGTGAAAATCACAAAAAAAATTTGTATGAATTTATGTTGACAGTGTCTTTTTTGGCAAAACGCAATGTTCTATGTGGAATTTGGGTGAAATCAACAAATTTTACTTCAAATTAAACTGAATTCAATTCACACAATGCAAAACAATGCAATTTTATTAAACGTATAAGTCCCCCAAATATCGTAGTTTAGACTTAATTGTTGATTAATAAACAGTTAAAACCCGGTGGTCAAGGTTTCTCCCGATTTTTGGCGATTTATTCGCCATAATCCAAGTGTTCCTAAGTCTGTTGTTGTTATTCAATTTATAATTTTCTTTGTTATTCGACAAATTCTCAATGTTCAAAAATAAATCGACAAACTCATAAACAAAAGCAATTTGTAGTACGACTTAGTCTGGTGTGTGATATAAATTTAAAAAAAACAAAAAAACAAAAAAATCGATGTTAATCCCCTAATTTTCTCCAATCAACTGATCAAAATCCGAACGAAATTGTCTAGATTTGTTTAGGAATTTACTAGAGAACACTGCCCTTTTATCAATAATTGCGGCTTAAATTTCCAAACAAACTCAGTCGATTTCGCGATAATTGTTGTTTGAAATAAATTATTGAAATTAATTAAAAGAAAAGATCGATACCGCCGAATTTCTGATCTTTCAAGACACTTTTTTTTATAATATTCATTTGGAAATTTTGAACAAACTAATGGAGACAACGACACATATAATTCTAGACGGAAATCCTGTAATTTCTAATTCTTATCAATAAATTATGTAAAGGTCGCCGGAATTAACCGCAATCCGTCTATTCAAATAGCTGAATTGCGATTAATTGCGGATGATGGAGATGGTAACAACTTTCTTGAATTATTAGAGAAAAATTCCAATCAATTCCAATTATCTGGATTATTTATTATTTAATTTGTACGATTTGAAGAGAGTTGGGCCGATTTCCTGAAGGCTTCTGCTTAAGTGACGTAATTATTATAAAAAATAAAGCTAGTGATACATTTATGCAAAATTAAAAAAAATATATATATTAAAAACTGAAAAAATCGTTGAACATGATCAATGTTGTATTGTTATAAACAATTAAAATTTGCAGTATATATTGCCCCTGTATTGTAGATATTGTTGTTAATTCGAAATCATTTCTGATGGTTATTATTACGGTTTTTGCAAATTGTTCACGATTTTTTGTTGCAAATTACCACAATTTTTTGTTTCATTCAAAAAAAATATATATATTTCTAATAATCATTTTCTGTAACGATGAGTTGTGAAAATTGTGCAAAAACTACAACGATTCATTTGTAAAAACAAATAATTTTCAATTTATTTATTATAAAAAAGAATAATTAGAAAAAAACATTGCATGGAAAAAGTGAAAATGATGAAATTTTTGTATTTATACAATTATTAACCAGTAATTTGTTTCATGATTTAATGATAAAAAATGCCATGAGACAAAGAAAAAACACGTTTTGTAGTTGCCTGAGTACCTATAGTTAGTAAGGGCTGTTCACGTTGTTATATAATAATAATAATAATAATAATAATAATAATAATAATAATAATAATAAAAATAATAATAATTATGATAAGTCTTAGTCGATCGACTTGATTGTTGTTAGTTGTACAACCACCTGCAACGTTATTGTGAAAAATGAAAAAGGACTCAATAAAAAAAATATTACAGTTTACTTAGACAATCATTTATATTCTTGTCGTACATGTTCCGATTTATTGACGAACATCATCGAATATTCCATTAAAAGATTGTGAACCATTGGAAAAGCGACATTTTACCGATGCTAAACTATTATTTCTGCGGAGTAGAAGAAGTATATAGTTTAATGGTATCAAATTGGGGTCGTAATGATGTTGGTTCATTTCCCCCCAATGTGTCATTTCTAGCTATTTCGCCCCTAACATCAGCAATCTGGAATCGTTCCATTACATTTTTCTCGAACGAAATGTAGTTGAGTAGGTGTGAAAATTTGCGGTAAATTGACAAATAAATTCTTCTAATCATTTTATCGGCTGTTTAAATTCTACTTTAACTTGGATACAGAAACAACTACGGTCTCTTATTCCCGGAATTGATCCAAATGGCCACTAAAGCTGCTGCTATTCTCCGCTTAAGAGATAATTTCGAGTTTCAACAGCGAAATTTGGGAATTATACGATTTATTTGATGATGGTGGGCTAGTTTCGAAATTATCGATGGAATAGTGATTCTCATTTAACGAACTATAAACAATTGGCTATCGAATGGTGTAATTTTTGTTTGAAAAAAACAAAATTCTAAGAATTTATGAGCGGTTAAAATCGCATAGGCTTGAACGGATACGCCCGGCGCATCCACCATTTTTGCACCGCCGATTCTTCGCTACAGAAACCGCAATAATTTCAGCGTAATTTCAAACAGGAAAAAAATTACTAATATAATAGAAGACTACCTATTTTCACTTACAAAAATTTATTAAATAATTAACATTAAATTAAGTTACAATAAATAAATCAGTGTATCAAACGTTTAATATAATTTTTCAGTTTTCCCCTGAAATTTCGCAGAAATTCAGACAAATTATGAACCATCTGCTGCCAAACATTACTAGATTTGTGATTATGCTCCACAACTTCGTTGTTATCATCAAAAGTTGCAGTTAATTTTTCGGCAATTTCCAATCTATTTTCATTCTCATTCTTTATTTTATCGTATTTATCAATTTTCAGTTGGTTTTGTTTCTCTTTAAGTCGAATTATCTTCGATTCGTGCTGTTTCTCATCGGAATAATCATCGATTTCGTTCTCACTCGAATCGATACCGTCTCCAATGCTACGTTTAGATTTTCTTGTTAATTTCATTGGATCAATTTCCGTTTTATCGTCCTTGAATCGGTTGAAAAACTTGAAATTCTCGATGATTCTCTCTATTGTCGGTAGAATTTGTCGACGTTTTCTTCTAAAATATTTACCATTCTTCAAGATCAAGTTTAGTTTCTTTTTGTTCAATAATCGATGTTTTAAGAGCTTGATTGTTTGTTTATCGGTTAATTTATCATCGTTATTGATCGAACGTTTTAGTTTGATTGCATAATCTTCATGATTATCATCATCTAAATCGCCATAATCAAAATCGAAATCATGTGGGCCAGAATCTTCTTCGTTCGATTTGATTTGCGGCTCATTAGCACGGCTCAACAATTCCGGTAATTTATTCTCTCTATTTTCGTTATTATCATCGAATAATTCGCCAAACTCCAACGCTTCGCTATTATTATTATTATTTGGGTTATAATAATTGTTATTGTTGTCGATATTGCTGAATTCTTGTCCGAAATATTCGTGTATACAGGCGAAATTCGCTGGGTCTTCCGATAGATCATCATCATCATCGTCCTCGTCGTTATTGTCGCGAATAACTTGGAAATTTTCGATATTACTTTGCAATTCTGATATTGGCGTTGTTTGCTGTAATTTGAATTCCGGTAATTGATAACTCGCCGGCTTCAAAATATCATATTGTGTTGTTAATTTCGTCGGGAATAGCGATTTCAATTTGGGAAATTCGCCCAATTTCATTTTCTTGAATTTCAATGATGACGGTGTTGTTGTCGGTAGCTCTCTAGAATCGGCCATTTCGGCGAAAATTTCCGATTTCGTCCTGTGGCCGTCTTCGTTCGAGCTCAACAAATCTTCCGATTTCGGTAATATCGCCTCTTTATTCTTATTCGCGAAATAGCTCTTTTTCAGTTTATTGTTTTTGATATTCGGTAAAATTTCGGTTTTTTGTTTCAATAATTCCAAATTAATGTCACGTTTCAATCGACTTTTCCTGTCTTTTCCCGATGCGCGTTTGATTTTTCTTTTGATCTTAATCGAGGTGTTGCTGTTTTTCAGAAATTTCTCTGTCGCCTTCTCGAGAATCTCCTCCAATTCTTCACTAGTGAAAATTATATTTTTCTTGGCAGCCTTCTTTTTCGCACGATCAGCTAGAATTTTCCGTATTTCCGCACTTGTCAACTCCAATTCCAATTCACGTACTGGTTTTTCCGTTTGCTCTTCTTCGTTATCTTCAGCTTGAAGTTTCTCTCTCAATTTTTTATAATCCAACAATTTACGTTGGTTCTCGTTCAATTTCTGTCGTTCTAAGAAATATTCACGGCCATTATTCGATAGGAGTTTCGGTAATTGATATTTGGGCGGTTTTTTGTAGAATTTCTCGTCAGATTCCATTTCTTTTTGCATATTCTCTTGTAATTCTCTCAAACTTGACGGATGCGATCGATAATGTCTTGATTGTAATTCAATTGATGTTTTATCAGAGAAATTAATATTTTGATCATGACTGATTTCGTCCATAATCGAGTTCAAATCGTTTTCTTCAGTTGAACATACTGACATGTGAGCAACCGGCAATACGAAAAAACCAATCGATTTCGATGGAAGCGAAATTGATAGATAATTGAGGATTTTAGCACGACGCAATTTCGGTGAGAAATTCAAATTGTCCCGTAAATCATCAATTCCGAGTTTTTCATCGTTCAAATAAATATCTCTGAAAGGTATAAGATTCGATTTTGTTAATTTTCGAAAATAAGCGGATTTTCTACCTCGAATTTTCATCGGGTGCTGTCAAAACGAACGATTGGACTTCAGTATTTCGCAATAACGGATTACCGAATTTGATTAAAACACTGTTATTTTGGGTGCTGTTGTTGATGATCAGAATCGTCATGGCGCCGCTTCTTACGAAATTATTCTGTTGTTTCGTACAATGGGCGTAAACGGATAGATCTGGATAATGTCCGGAAGGCTTCATGTCCAAAACTGTACGTCCCATCAGGGTTTTGTACAGAATCGACACCCAATAGACCTTCGGAAATTGAGAATTATTTTTAGAAAATTATTTATTAGGAAATAACTTACTGGTGTAACTGAAAATAATTCGTGGAATCTGGGCTGTCGGAAAACAACTTGATAGCCAGTTCGTGCGGCTTCGCTTATGTCTTTGGCCCAATTTATTGCCGAAAGGAACGTTATAGGATGCGGACATTTCGGTATTGTAGTCCATAATGGGACTTTCGGCCTGATCGGGCTCGCTAGCGACTTGGCAAATGGATGATCATAATTGTTTGAAGTCCTTCAAAAAAATCTTATAAATCACAAAAGTTCAAGTCGAATATTTCGAGCTTACTGTTCTAGAATTATAGCGTCTAAAATACCGTTGTAATCATCGATAATGCGTTTTTTATTGTCCAAAAATTCCGAATCCTCCCCAATGCAATTACTCAAATCACTACCAATAATCTTCCACGAGTCTCTCTTATCGGGAAAAGCATCGAGTATATGGCGGAAAATCACCAAATCCTCCCTATATTGAGATCCAGTTTTATTCGAACAATCTGTGTGTTAATTCAGATATTCTAAAATTAGTCAATTCGCGAATTGTTCGAGAAATTGTCTTTACCGTATCCGAATTGCCAGTTACAAGTTACATTCAATTTATCAGAAATCTCCAATAAAGGTAGAACTGATTTCGGGTTCCAAACACCTTTAGTATTTTCGTTATCATTGATACCGAAAATCGGTGTTAAATTCGCTGAAATTAGCCATTCATTTACGCCAAACCACATCGATCGCGTTATCAAAATATTATCATTTGTTGGTTCATCGTCAGAATCGACGTATTTAACGAATTTCGTTGAAGGACCAGCGATACGTACAAAAGCCGGGCTTAGATGTTTCGCCAATTCCAATGAAGTATCACTGAATAAAATCACCAATTATCATACAATAAAGATGGAAATCGATTCTTTGAATGGAAATTAATCGTCTTACCTGAGATTGAAGCCGGTGAGAAGAACAGCAGGATCTATCGAGAAACTTAAGAATCTTTCGCTGACTTTATGTAAAGCCCTTATACCATTTATTGTATAAATCGTCTCGTCCCCATGGGAATATTGGGGGTAAAGAGCAAGCCATACGGACAAGACTACTAAACTTCTTAACATAATCTGATTTTACCCTAATTGAATTTCTAAACTAAATATAGTTGTTCTTTAGATTTCTTTCTAGAAATCGGTTCGATTGACTGTAATTTTGAACATAACTAATACGAATTAACTGCTGGAATCATCGCAAAAGGAGTTGTTTTATTAAAAAATAATGCTGATTCAAATTTATTGATATAGTTTTTTAATTACAAATAAAACAAATAATTTCGCAACAATATAATTATTTTAATTATCCAAAATATTATTTCAATAAACTTGGCCTTCATTTCAATTCACGACCTTCCAGTTCTAATTTAATTATTATCAAAATTGGGCGTTTTTCGGTAATTATTTGAATTTCGCGCTAATATCTAGGGAGATTTCGTCTTATAACCCAACTTATTTGAGTGTTTCGTTCACAATATTCGCTGTAATTTCAGCAATATTTGTAGCAATTTTCCGAAAAGACATGAATATATTAGGTTTATTGTTAATTATAAGTTGTGTTTGTATAATTTTTGGAATTGTTGTTAATTTTAGTGATTTTCTATTTTACCCTATGTCATCATCATGTTAGTCATCTGTTTAGATTTGTTATTATTTATCATTTAATTCATTGATGATAATTTATCAGTCATTGAGCGAAGGTCAAGTCATTTTATACAAGCATTGTAACAAAAAATTATAGAAAAAGCCCTGAAAAATCGATTGGAATGTTCCTAATTTTTTTATCTCGATTAAATCGTGTTAATGGTGTTAGTTGATAATGGATTATCAACCCAGGAAATTGTTAGTTTTTTTCTAATTTCCTGGATGTGCTCACGTGAATTATTTGATTTAATACAATTGATAAAAGAATAAGGCTTTGATAAGATGAAAGTGAAAGTTGATGGTAAAGTTTGTGGTGTTTGTGGCGATAAAGCACTCGGTTATAATTTCAATGCTGTTACATGTGAAAGTTGTAAGGCATTTTTCCGACGTAATGCCCTTTTACAAAAAGAATTCAAATGTCCATTCAGTGATCAATGTGAGATAACAACAATAACACGGCGATTTTGTCAAAAATGTCGTTTAGACAAATGCTTTACGATTGGAATGTGTAAAGACTTGATTATGTCCGAAGAAGATAAGGTATAAATTGAAAATTCACAACTGGAATTAGATTATTCTAGTTCAAAATATTTTCAGGTGTTGAAACGGCAGAAAATTGAAGAGAATCGGGCCAAGAAACGTAACACTAAAGGCTTCAAATCTGGCTTTAAAAAAATTAAGCGCGAATCAGTTGATGTTGATATAAATGAACAATTATCTAATTTATATCCAGATGATTCGAATAGCAGCATAAAAGAAACAGTAATTGAACATAACAATCAATCAAACATGACAAATCTTGTTCATGTTATCAATTATAATAAAAATAGTATTAATATGACATTGAATCCATTATCACCAACGAATAATGAACGTTTAGTTACATCAAGTGATGATGTGTCGGTGATACGCAATATGTTGAGCCATTCAACACCGAATAACACACCACCAAGCTCTTCTCAACATTCCCATAACAACATCGATGATAATTCTGATAATATATTAACAAATCTTATCAGTAATAATAGTAGCAATAATAATGATGTTAATTGTAATAATAATAATAATAATCCTGCAATGGTGCCAAGTTCAACGGCAAGCCTTAGACAAACATTGGATGTTACGAAAGATGTTGTTGAAAATGTACACAGGTAATTTCGATTAAATATTTGATTAATTCAAAAAGTTAAATTTGATTATCAGATAGTGTCTGAGTCACAAAATTAGATAATTGTCACGAAATTATGGCACAGGTGTGCTTGTTGATAATAGTTGGCTTATCAATAGATTTCGAAGTCTCAAGAGTTTCTTAAAAACGTCTTATTGTTAGTGAAAATTTCGATTCTAAAATCTTTTGGGACAATCAAAAATAAACGAAAAAGTTTTGAAAAGATGATTTTCTTGTTTTTGCTTCCGCTAGAAATATTTTATCAGATTAAATTAAGACTTGGATTTAAAAAAAAATAATAATAATGTGATTCATCGTTTAATTTTAAAATATTCTAATTTTCTATTCTTACAACTATTTATGCTAAAAAATTCTACAACCTTGGTCTGTAATTTCGACATGTCACCTTATAAACTTGGACAACAATTTAATGTTTAAACTTTGCAAATTTATTTTTCAGAGTACCGATAGAACCAAATTCGATAGAATCAGTCCTTTGTGAAGCTATCAAATTAGAATTTGAGGCATATTCTTCAATACCGCAATGTTATTCAAATTCGCGTGAATTAAACGATGCTGAACGTGCTAAACTGAATGAATTAATCGTAGCTAATAAGATGCTTTTAACACCGTTAGACGATGAATTGAATAATTTCATCGGTGGTAATACCGTATGTTCAAATATTAAACAGTTTTCTAAAATTATTCTATATTTATTAAAATTTTTAATAGAAAGATTCAAGAAAACCGTCACAACCTGATCCAGCTCTAGTTGATGTTTTAAATTTAACAGCGGCAATAATACGACGTGTAATAAAAATGGCGAAAAAAATTAATGCCTTTAAAAATATGTGTCAGGAAGATCAGGTGGCATTATTGAAAGGTGGTTGTACAGAAATTATGGTATTACGTAGTGCAATGAATTATGATCCAGCTAAACAAACATGGCAAATACCACATAGTCAAGAAACATTCAATTTAAATGTTGATATATTGAAATTAGCTAAAGGTAATATTTATCAAGAACATGAACGTTTTATGAAAACATTTGATCCACGTTGGCGATCCGATGAAAATATTGTATTGATATTATGTGCTATAACATTATTCACACCAGACCGTCCAAAAGTAATACATCAAGACGTCATCAAATTAGAACAAGTAATAAATAACATTACAATAATTTGAGACTAAATTAACGAATGATTGATTATTTATAGAATTCTTATTATTATTTATTACGAAGATATCTCGAGAGTATTTATCCAGGATGTGAGGCGAAATCGACATTTTTGAAATTGATACAAAAAATTTCCGAACTTCATAAATTCAATGAAGAATTAATTAATGTTTATCTAAATGTGAATCCGTCAGAAGTTGAGCCACTATTAATTGAAATTTTCGATTTGAAACATTGATATTGTTTAATTTCTTTGTAATAACTCAGGATAATACCGACTGATTTTGTGTGATTTGGTAAGTTATAATCGTATAACTACAGTACAACCATCAATTTAAAATTATATTTACACTAATCTTGTTATTTATTGTTGAATTTTTGATTTATAGATGAATATAAATTTTAAGAATCTTGAAAATGACTAGATTTCGAACTTCTTGATGTTGAATTCAAACGTTTCTTTGCACCAGTCGCACTTTCCTTACGTCCCAATATAGGACTTGATCCAGTACCCATATTTCTGATCAAATTCTTCAAACTTTTCGCTTGACTATCAATAATATTATTCTCTTGAGCAATTATGTAGAAATCATCTAATAAATGCGGCGGTGGTTCAACTTGATATGGGGTAACTGTGGTTTCGGGTCCACGATCAATTAATAGTGCCAAACGATTTTTCAGTGATTCATTTCGTTGTTCCAATTTGTCGATTTTATTCGCATCTTCTTCAAAATGCATTAAAGCAGGCGTTGGCATGTACTACAATTATTTATTTAATGAATTATAGAAAATTAGGGAAATAGATTACCTGGAAAATTGAGGCCAAGAAATTGTGTAATGAAACTAATAGCGTGTCTTGCCATTGTTTTGTGAAATGTAATGAGAAAGCTGGATTTTCTTCAGGGTTTTTGATATAAGGCAAAACTGGAATTATAAAATCAAACCATCAATATGAGTATGTTTCAATTGAGAGATATTTTACCGAACCAGTCTTTCCATTCTGGTTGATTTTGTAATTCTGGTGTTAATTTAACAAAAAATTCCATTACTTTATCGGTTTTATTATTTGAAACACTATTTATTAAATACAGTTTTAAAACGGCATTTTCTAGTTTTTTAACACTTGGCATAAAATGATTCTCTAATTTACTGAACATATGGCTGTCTAAATGTCCCCAAAATTCACGTAATAAATTCAAATCATAATTTGTTATAAATTGTAATAATTGTTCGATAATTTTATCGACACGAAAACTCTTCTCTTTATCAACTTTCAATTCGGAATCAAATGATTTCACAGTTGCGCCAAAACCACGAAATAATAAATATTCACGTATTAACTCGTCCAGAAATTGGGCATTAGCCATTATTGTGGAATTAATTATATTCAACGATTTTATGTTTAAAAAAAATTGATCAAATTAATTCGCAATAATAAACAAATTTTTTGACAGATGTTAGTCGTATTGTTGAAGATGACCGATAGGTGGCGAGTAGTTAATTTGCGAGGTAGGTTCTTTGATTGCAATACAGTGGCATTTGCTAAAAGAACATCAGTACGTTTACACAACAGATTTGACCATTGATAATGTGGAGGGAAAAAAACGCGACAATTAATAGAAGAGCACTATATTATAATTTAATACAAAGTTGTATACTATATAAAAGCTAAATAAAGTAGTAAATTAAATAAATTCGAATAAACAACATATATAAAATATCAGTTCATTTTTCTTAATAGAATATCTTGTTACAAGACAAAAAAATGAAAATAGTTATAATTATAAACAATAAGATAATACTATTAAGCAAAATTATTATTTTTTTTTTGATCTTTTTTTCTGTTTGTCTGCTTTACCTACACATTAGGTAGACATATAGTCGTTCTAAAGCTACCTATAACAGATGAAATCAAATTCCGCATGCAAATTGATCCAATCAAGGTACAACATTTGTATTAGAAGAGATGAGAGAATTACAAAGAGAGACATAATTTTATATAACAGATCATTACATTATCACCATAATGGGATCAGTCTCAATACTTTCCTTGTCCACTTTCCATAATTAACACAACAAATTGCACTACAAACATAACACGAATAATTTAGAAGGAAAAAATATTTTAGTCTTTTAAGTATTGGCATAATACGTTGATGGCTGTGATTGTGGATATTGATAATCTGGATAGACAGGTGGTACCGATGGACTACCAGTTGGAGGACCAGGATATAATGGTTGTGTAGGCGGTGGAGGATATTGTGGTGTCGGGTATGGATGTTGATAACCATAAATTGCAGGTTGTGTAGGAGGTGGTGGACCAGCATTAAAATCATAACCAGATTGATTAGGAGGTGGTGGTGGTGGTGCATAATGTGGTTGAGGTTGCGGTAATGGATAACCTTGCGGATAACCATAACTATATTGTGGTGGTGGTGGTTGAGATGGTTGTTGAGGATAACCCATCATATCATAAGGTGGTGGTGGTTGTGGTGCATAACCGTAATTTTGTGGTAAAGGAGGTGGAGGTACAGTTGGTGTTGCTGGTAGTGGAGGTGCATGATATGGTTGTATATTATAATTATAATAACTATTATATCCATAATCATTTGGAATTTCTTGTTTAATTGGTTCAGGTTGTTGTGAAGTTGTTGGAGGCGGTGGTGGTGGTGCTCCTGCTGTCGGTGGATATTGTTGAGGTGTTTGGGAAGATTGTGATGGTTGTTCTGAAACATAAGTAACTTCATCGCTATGATCACTTGTATCACTTTGAGTTGGTTTATGGTCGCTAGATGACGCTACAGATGTATCATCTTCCAAGACATCATCCTTATAAGAATTCGTAATACTATTCAATGTTTCCTATAAAAATAAATTATTCAAATTTGTATACTGATTATTTATTGTGAAACAAACCTGAAATGGTCGACTGTCACTCATTACTGATGAAGTTGTTTGTTCTAATCTTTGTAGAGCTGATTGATTTTTTGTTTCTGATTGATTTTGTCGTCTAATAGGTGATGATTTTCTCAATAATGATACTCTTTTATCCATATCATTTGATGAATGATCACATTTATTTCGATCTTGTATATGCTCCTCATCACTACTACTACCCGGTACAATTTCATGTTCTTTTGTTTTATTATCATCAATATTACTATTATTACCAATAATAGTAGATGGTCGTCCTTTTAGATTTTTTGTTACTAAATTTTGTTGCATTCTTGATACTAAATTTGGTACAGGTTGTCTTATACTACGAACATTCATTCTTGCTATACCCGGTTGAAATGGTTTAACAATTCGTTTTTGTGGCATCACCGATAATGATGGATTATTAATTTTCATTGGTGTTGTTGTTGTTGTTATTGATGATGTTGTTGTTGTTATTGCTGTTGTATTTATTTGTGTTTGTTGTAAATTTGTTGGTTTTATTAATTTCGTTGGATCTGGTGTATTATCTTCAGCTTTACCTTTAACTTTAATTGCTGTTTTAATAGCAACAATTTTACCACTTTCTAATTGCATATAAACACCTTTTGGTGATTTCAATACTAATACTTTTTGACCAGCTTTCAATACAATATTGCCTTTTTCTGGTTGATTAGTTGGTATTACCACATCTAATGGTAATGTCATTTCTTGTGCTGTCATACCTTGCCGTTGCCAATGTTCAGCTGGTATCCAACGTGATGGACGATCTGTACCTTGTTGCATTGGACGTACTGAGGCAACTGGACGATGACCACCACGTCCAATTCCCATCATATTATAAGTTGGTTGACGTGCTGCTTGTTTTTCACGTTCATAACCTTTTTTCGCTAAACGTTTCTCTTGTTGTGACAATTGTTTCTCTTTACGATCAACTAATAGCGATTCATGTTGGAATGGTTCTTTATTCAAACGTTTACCATGATTATCGATGACTTTCTGTAATACCACATCAATATAATTGTCTTTAACATGAGACCATTCTTTCTCTTCATCTTCTTCAACTTTATCATCCCAACATAAAGTATTGACATCTTTCATTGTTAAATGAGCATCAGGATTACATTCATCTACAACACGATCGGACATTCCTTGTTTATTGATTTGTCGATCGTAAATTTTCTTTTCAAGACAATTATCGACAACTAATCGATAAACGAAACATGGTTTCCGTTGGCCATAACGATAAACACGACAAACGGCTTGTGTATCATGACAAGGATTCCATGAAGCATCCAATACAACAACCCGATTGGCGCCGATCAAATTTATACCTAAAGATCCGGCCCTTGTTGATACTAAAAATAAATGAATTTTCGGATTCGAATTGAACTCATTTATCAATTTCTCTCGTTCTAGAGCACTAGTTGAACCATCTAAACCTACAATTTAAACAATTCACAATTAATCATTAATCTACAATCAAATCAATAAGACTTACGATAATAACTAACATTTCGTTGCCATTTAATTGTATCTCCCGGTACTAAATTCATTTGTAAGAATTGTTCGATTAAATCTAATGTAATTAATGATTGACTAAATACTAATAAACGATCACCTAATGCTAAACTTTCGCGTATAATACAAAATAAAATTTCCATTTTAGCTGAATTCTCAATACAACCCGGTATATAATCTTTTAATAATTCAATAGCCCAATCATATGGAATTCCAGTATCTTCTTTTGTATCTTTCAATTTTGATACAACAGGTGATGTTGTCTCAATTAATTTAACATCATCATCAATTTCTTCTTTTTTAATTTCATCTTTAATTTCTTGTTTTATTATATCGGTTTTATCGTCGATTTCTTCCGATTTCGGTTCAATTTTTATATCACTCAAGATATTAATTTTTTTATTATCATTCGAATGGAAAACTGATGGTAATTTTATATCACTAATTATATTAATTTTCGGTTTACTATCATTACTATTTTCCGATTTTATTGGACTCATTGATGGTTCTTCTTTCTTAATCCACGATTGATTGTTACTATTAAAATTCGGATTATATTGTTGTGATTGATTACAATTGTAAAATTCATTTGGTTGTTGTGGTATAGGTGCTGATGGTTGTCCCCAATATTGTTGATAATTTTGATGATAATTATTGTGTTGATCAAAATTACCATGATGGTAAATATTTTGATTTGGTGGTGGAAATTGTGAATTATCTGATATGTTATTAATAAAAGTTGGTTGATTATAATTATTTGTTGGATTATCTCTTTGGAAATTTACAAAATTATTTTTTGGATTAAAATTATTGAAATTTGTACTATTATTTTGGAAATTTTGCGAAAATTGTTGATTCGATTGATCATAAATTTGAGTATTTTGATGTTGAAAATTACGATAATTATTTTGATTAATGAATGAATCGTTTCGTTGTTGTGGTACTTGATTTTGTTGAATTGATTGTTGTTGTTGTTGTTGTGGTACAATAACATTAAAACTATTAGTGGAAGATGTTGAATCTGATTGATTCGAGTTCTGTTGTTGTTCAGGTGTTGTTGTGTTGTATGGTGTAACTGAAGCAGCTGGTTTCCTACCACCTCTAGCACCACGTCTAGATCTAGTTGGTCCTTTCTTTGTTTTACCAGTCGTATCAGTTGTACCAGTTGCTGTTGTTGTTCCAGCAACTTCTTCTAAATCAATATCAACGGCATCACCACGTGCACGTTTCTTCAAAAAATTATATAAAACATCTGGATGATTCCATATTTTACAACAAACAGCAAATGCTTTCAATGGATTTGGTACAGCTTGTGAACGTACAACTTCATCCATAAATGTTTCATATAATTTCCTTTGAAATTGAGACATTCGTACTAATAACACATATTCTTCTTTTTGTGGTAATGCACTTTGTAATACAGCATGTGAACGTCTTTGTACAAAACCAACTAGTAATGAGTGTAAAACATGAGCACGATAACGCATCAATTTTATATCAGCTTCTGTTGAATCAATACATTGACCATTCATTATTGGTCTTTCAAACATATTACAAAATTCAGTTTTCGAGCCTAAATAATTTGGCCGTACAAAATCAACCATACACCAATATTCCATTAAATTATTCTGTAATGGATAACCGGTTAATACAATACGACGTTTCGTTTTCATTTGTTTTAAAGCTTGCGATATTGAAGCATGTGAATTTTTAATCCGATGTCCTTCATCACAAATCACCAAATCAGGACCTGGTTTTACTAAAGCTTCATGCACCTCTAAAACAAAACAAAAAAAATCATTTGTTTCAAACAAATCGATTTTGAATTTTATCAAAAAAAAATTTACCGTCAAATAACACTTTATGTTTATCATCATCTACAGTTTCCGATGGTATAGTTTTTTTTCTAGATTTCGGATGTCTTCTTAATGATAATAAACGAAATTGTTCATAACCAATTAATAAAACACCACCATCGGTATGCCATGATTTGATAACTTTAGCTCGTGCTGCTAATGTTTTATGACTATCATTTAATACATGCAAATTGAAATTTCTTGGTCTAACTTCACCATGTACTGTTAATGAACTTGTAGCTATAGCTTCTTCAGTTGGTAACCACATATTATATTCAGCTAACCAATTTTGTAATGTATTTATTGGCATTATACATAATATTGTTTTAGCTGATGTATGTCTTAAAAAAATATCAGAAAAACAAACTAGTTGTAAAGTTTTTCCTAGACCCATTGAATGAGCCAAAATACAACCAAAACCTATTTTAATTTTAATAATAAAAAACAATCGAATTAATTACTAATTACTGATTATATTTGAGATAAAGATTACCTGCAGAACTTTCAAAACGAGTTGTACTTTCAACAACATTATCATAAAGAAAACGTACACCACCAATTTGATGTGGTTTAATAATACGTGCAATTTGTGGTGCTACAAATAGATCAGGTTCATTATCTAAATGACCAATATTGATAACGACACGTCCTTGTTCATCTGGCTGATTAAATTCATCATTTGTGTGCATCCCAGAATTACTAGGATCATCTACAGTATCATCTTCAGCCTCATCTTCACCTTCACCTTCCGATACAACAATACAATCTTCATCTGATGAAATATCGATCGTTGTCACCGGCTCTTTCACTACATTCAAAAAATGACAACAATTTCAAAAAGGAGGAATGCTTATAATTATTAAAATGGTAAAAAAAAAAGTTGACCGAGAAAAAGTTGATTTGAAGCATCTTCAAAATAAGTATAATAAAAAGTCGATGAAATTAACCAGAAGAACTTAATGAAGAAATCCACATTTTTATTGAGCAAATATTAAAAAACGGAACTCGCCCCCCTGTTTCATGCTGAAATTATGCTTAAATTGCCTCAGTGGGGAGACTACTAGTTAAAGTAGCCACCCCTTTCAAGAAAAACTACAAAGAATTCTTAATAACAGTGTTGAAGATGATCTTTCTCGTTTATCAATGACTCTCATATGATTTACAACCAACAACAACTTGAAACTTTTAACGCCATCTATACTCTTTTAATATAAATTATATAAATTATAACTTGATTGATTTTGAAACAACTGAAACTACAATAATAGAGTGATAAGTCGAAAAAAGAATTGATTCTCACAAGACGAATAAACCTAGATGATCTATTGTGAATAATATAGTAAATCATTATAATGTTGGACATACTTTTGTTTATTGGTGATTTTTTGTCCTCTTCATCACTATCACTATCACTATGAATTTTCGTTACTGGTGGTGGTAGTTTTTTTGTAACTGGTGCTATACTAACAGATGGTGTTAAATTTGTACTAGGTCTTGGTGATGACATAAGACAACGATTATTCATATTTCTTGGTGGCATATTCATTCCAATATTTTTTTGTACACGAACCAAATCGAATGGTCTTTTTGGTAAACGTGTCATTGGTTTAGCTTGTCCATTTGGTAATTTAACTAATACTGTATTACCAATACGTGTACTTGATGTACCTAATTATAAAAACAAATTAATTATAATTTAGTTTAATTTAAATATTTTGTATAATTACCTGGTTTTGGAAAATTATTACCCTGTAATAATGATATAACTTTGTGTTGCATTCTTTCTTGGGCCGCTTGTCGTTGAAGTTCACGCAGAAGACGTTGTTGTTCTTGGACACGTTGTAAACGTTCCATTTCTTGTCGTTGTGCAGCTAATGTGGATTCATCCAGTTTGGTTTCATCCATTACTTCTCTTATATTTCGTCGTAAATTCAAACCTTTTCTTTCTGCAGAATTTTCATCTTCTGTCGTGCCTAAAAAGATGATTTTAATAGATTTTGAAATTGATAGATTATTGTAAAGATTTACCCGGTTTTCGTGCTGGTGTTACGACAACTTCATTCTCTGTAACTTCAACTTTTTTCGGTTTTTCCCCTTTTTTGACTGTTTGAAAACTAATTTCGCCCATTTCTTTCAATTTTTCTTTGATATCAAAATCATAATCTACATCTGTATCTATTGCATTTTCTTGTGGTTTATTTGTATCGTTCTCTGGTTCGTTTTCATTTTGATAAGGTTCGTCAACTAATTTATCTAAGAATGATGATGTATTTGTTGATTCTTCATCATCAGTATTCACTTTCACTAAATGTTTACGATCCATATCACCAATATTTATATCAGTATCTGATTCAATATCTGTATCACTATCAAAATCTGATAATTCACTATCACTAGAATCACCATGTGGAAGTTTACGTTCTCTATCATTATTTTCAAACATTTTCTTCACACCGTCACTAATATTTATATCATCCGTATAATTGGGCTTTAACCGTTTTATTGAGATTTGCGAATCAGGATATGATCGTTTCAATGTTAATGTCTCATTATTGATTTCATCATCAACACCAGTTTCTTCCTTACCAGTCTCTTCCATATTATCATTTTCTTGTTGTGGTTGTTGTGATTTGTTATCTTTTGGTTTTTCAAGACGTTGTATGGTGACATCGCCGAATCTTTGCAATACTGGTTCCATAACGTTATCAAATTAGAATAGAAATATTCCACAATTATTATTTCAATTTTGAATCCACATTTGTTTGTATACAAATTTTAAAATGAGCGCCGTTTTTTTGCTTCGTCCATTGGACCGGCTCAACTTATTCTAATTGAAATTTTTGATGATTTCAATATAAATAATGATCTAAAATAACGACCTAACGGTCTACAATATTGAACAATCATGAAATTATATCAAGATTTCATAAAATTTCCTAAATTCTTTCTAATGGCTCTTGATGGCAGTTGATGGGACATCACTTTTATAACAAATTCAATAATTTATCACAATAAGTTAAATACATGACACTAATAAATAATAAAGTAACACGGATTTGAATTGATGATTTTTTGGCTTTTTGGTGGAAAAATCAACAAGATTTCAGGCAATAAAACACTGAAATTGCATTGTTACTTCACCAACATTACCGCATAACGAACAACTTCACGATAGGGGCCGCTCCAATCGCCCATATCAAAAGAACAAAAGCAAAATCAATTAATTCGAAATTAAATAGTATTTTCGATAATTGTTATCAAATATTGTTGAACATTTTGCTTTTGTTCGCCTTCACAATTAACCCCACAATACGGTCAACAAACTTGCGACATAACCTCAAATATATTGAAAGAAAATTCAGCGACATCCATTGCAAAATCTGAAACTAATAAAAACAATTGCTATGTTTCTATTCGCAGACTACTAGATAAATTGATTATAAATAAATAAATATTGAGAGATTTTCTAGATTGATTTATTTGATAGAATCCACATTATAAAATTCACTCTTAATTTTACAATAGAATTAGCACATAGGCGGCGGTGGTGGTCCTCTAGGCGGGAACGGCGGCCGTTGATTATTATTATTGGTATTATTATTGAAATTGGCTGTTGGCC
>JAZBGZ010000664.1:0-13898 GCA_037414795.1 Stenodera caucasica | reverse complement strand
GTGAAGGAATCATCCGTGGCGCATTCGCTGTTGATGTGACTTGAGTTGGTGGCATCGGTGGTAATGGGGGTCGTGTTGATGGTACAGTTGTAGATGGAGGTGGTGGAGGTGCTCCTAGCGGTAATGGGGGCTGATTTGGTGGTAGAGGCGGTGGTGGAATGCCAGCTGGGAATGAACTTGGTGGTGGAACTGGAGGCGGTGGAGGTGGCTGGATATTGACTGGTGTCGGAGGTGGTGGTGGCATCATTCCAGTTAACATTACTGGCGGTGGCGGTGGGGCCATTGTCATTCCTGTTGGCATCATGCCCATTGGTGGTGCATCAGCGAAGAGTTGATGGGGCCGATCAGCTTGTGATAATGGATTTTGTGCAGCTAATAAACGTTCTGCTGCTGAACCATGACGTTCTCCTTTCGAATCTTTTTTAAAGGCGTATGATACAGAAATCGGACGATTACATAAATACTGTCCATTCATTGCTTCAATTGATGCATCAGATGCTTCAAAACTAGCAAAATTTATAAAAGCAAAACCTTTTGAATTACCAGTATCAGGATCTCTCATTATCTACAACAAACAAAACTAATTATAACCCATATTCAAATCATTGTACAAACATATACCTTCGGTGTTTGAAGAATCACGCCAAAAGCCGAAAATGTATCATAAAGTAATTTTTCATCAACTTCAGGATCTAAATTTCCTATAAATATATTTGCACCAACATCAAGATTTTTTTGATGAGCTGATGCTTTATTCACTCTTATAGGTTTCCCATATAATTTGATCATATTCATTATTTTTATTGCATAATCAGCATCTTCTTCACCCATAAATTCAACAAAACCATAACCCTGATGCATCATAGTTACCCGGTCTTTGGGCATATGAACATTAACTGGAAATCAAAAATAATAAATACGTTGACTAAAATTTCAAAAATATTAAAACAGATTACCCAATGGTCCAGATTGTACGAATAATTCCCATAATAAAGATTCTGTGACTTTATCATCTAAACCACCAACATAAATAGTCGCGTCTACAATAAATTTTAGATTTAAAAGCTTCTTCAATAAAATAGTATTTTATAATTACCTCTATTCCTTTCAGCAATTGGCCCATTTGCCATGATTGCAAAAATTGATAATTTGTACTATTTTTAATTAATATTTGATTGAAAATAACAACTTATAGAAGTTTACGTTTCCTGTATGATTCTAACCTACAAAAGCGGTAAAGCTGTCGAAAATGTCTGTCAAAAATTTGAATGATTGCTAATCGCAGTATAATAATCTTATTAATGCTGTGGCTGAGATGCTGAAATAAACGCGAGCATATCCAAAAACCAAAATACAAAAAAAATGAGTCTATTATCTTCGATTATTTGATATATATATATTCAATTTTCCAATATAGATAATAATTCTCTTCTTAATCTAGTGATAATTGTGAAAATTATCTGATTTAAAGCTGCTCGAACATGTTCGAGATGTTCGCCGTACAGTGGTTAACTTTGACATTTATTTGACAGCATATCAACGTTTTTTGACAAGTTGTCAACAGATCTTGTGAAAATTTTCAGATTTCCAGTGAAAACGCGAAAAACTAAATAATTGATTGATGAAAACGAGATACTTAGAAATTATTTATATGGTTATATAAAATGGCAACACAAGAAAAATTATTGAAATCATTAGAGATTTTAAAAAATTTATCAAGCTCCAATCAATCCCATGATAATTCAAAGTAAGCAATTATTGTGGAGAAATAATTAACAAAATTCAATAAATCATTAATTTTGATTGAAGGAAAAAAGATAAAATTCAACATTGTCATATTATAACAGAAGCAATTTCGAATGCTACTATTAAAATAGCCCCAAATTTTCACACTTATCTGAGTATAACAATTGAGGTAGTATTAAAATTATGTGATGATCAAGAGTCTGATATTCGTATGGTAGCTGAAGAATGTCTGAATCGAATTATTAGGGTATTTTAACTCATATTTATTCAATTGCATCATTAATTTGGAATTTTCAAATTTGAAGGCAATGAATGATGGAAATATTGGTAAAGTTCAAATTGAATTACATAAAACTATTAAAAATAACAGTTCATATCGATCATTACGTATTGCTTTGATGAAATTCTCACAATTAGCACATTTAATACGTCCACATAAAGGTAAACCATATGTGGCGAATTTATTTCCAACAATCATCAAATTAACAGAACGTACAGAAGAACCAATTCATGAAACTTTAGCTATTAGTTTAACAAAAATTATGGAAGTCTTGGGTAATTATGCATCAGATAATGAAATTAAGGTCCAACTCTTGTTTTTTTTTTGTTCAATCAATATCTAATAATGATATTTGCTAAATTCTAGGCATTATTGAAATCTTTTTTGAAAAACGTAACACATCAGTCTACAGTAATTCGAAGAACTACTGCTGTTTGTATATTGACGATTTGTGTGAATTGTCGAAAACCTTACGTTTTCAATTGTTATGTTATCAACTATTTATTAGGCAAGATTTGCATGAAATTTATGAATATTGATATTGATTCTCGGAATATTTTAGATTTACTCATACCTTTAGATGATACTCAAGATAATAACCTAATTTTAGGTGTTATGGTTTGTTTAAAAACCATTCTACCGGTATTGAATAAGAGTAAAGAACAAAACGATAAAAAGAATAATTTCAGATCACGTAAAGAACCTGATATTGTATCACTACCAATAGAACGATTATTACAAGTAATTTTATTATAAAAACAATATTAGAAATTGATTATTTTTATTTGTAGATTTATGAATCATGTATTTTTTGTTTTACAAGTAAAGACCATAATGTGATTAATTCAGCATTAGAAACATTACATATACTTTTGGAAAATTCATCGAATGATTTGAAAAAAATTCTAATTTGTCCTAATGGAATATCAATTAGTCGAATATCAACTCAATCGACACCATTAACAAAAATTCGATCTCCGAGTAATTATATAATTTCCATCAAATTTTATGTTTTATTATTATTTATAAATTTAAGGTCAATTAAGTGTTGCAACAAATTTACCAACTGATGATCTATTTCCTGAAACTGAATTAACAGAAACTGTACGTAGTGACATTGAAAAATGGATAGATGAATCTAAATTAAGTGTTATTGATATTTATCCAACGACAACAATTAAACCGGAAGCTATCAATTCACCATCTTTAATTGATAGTAAAAGTACATCAGTTGATACAGTTTCTGATTTTGATAATTTCGATTATAGTAAAATAGATAATTATAAAAATGATGAAATTATAAAAAATCCAAATGATTGTTTAGAACGTTTAACAGTTAGTGATAAATCATCAGATAAAAGTGCATCACCTTTAGATGACGATAAAATCCCAAAATTTGAGGTTCGATTTATCGAAATAAAAAATATATTGTTTAATAATTATTTGATTTCAGGAAATTTGTATTGGAAGTTTTATTGATAAAGATGTGCCGTTAATTTATTGTGCACGTTTAATAATAAAATCGTTTTTATTATCAGGCACATCAGGCACTTATTTATCAGATAAATTAGTTCGTATATCTGTGAAATCATTGGCATTATTATGTTTATCGTCAATATTAAAAATTTATCCGAAAATTTTCTTTTTATATTTAGATAAAAATTATCAAGAAACAAAAATGAGAAATTTTACAGATCAACAAATTTCGGATTTATTATTATATAAGAATCATACAGATCCACAGCTACGTGGTAATTTGCGTTTAATTTTAGCAAATTTCTCAAAAACAATATTAATTAAAAATAATGGTGATTATAATGTATGGATCAAGAACAATTCAAATAGGCAAGATTTATTCAATTTAGAAAATTTAATAGAAATTCTAATTGATGGTCTTCAAGACGAATCATCGAATTGTTCGAAACAAACTTTAATAAGTCTAAATATTTGTTTAGAACCTATTATTGAATCTTCCAATAATTATTGTATTGTGCCATTATTGAAAATCCTACCTTTAATTGCAACTAATCCCTACTGGCTGATTAAAGTAGTTTCGCAATTAATTATTAAAATTTCTCATTTAATTATTTGCTTATTTTCAGGTGTCTTTGTGTGAATTAGTTGCAAAACTCCCATATGCTTCTTTATTTAAACTTGAAAATAGTACGAATTTTCAAAGTAAAATTATTTTCAATGTTTTAGTCGAGTTACATAATGATGATGATGTTCGAGTTAGAAATGCTGCAGCAAATGCCTTAACAACGTAATTTCATCATTATCATCAAGATAAAAATGGAAATAATCTGGTTTTTGTTGTAGGATAATTCCAAATTTATATTTTGAAAATTTCAATGTTAACGAAAAAGTAATTATTACAAGAGCTTTAAATTATCAAAACCGTTTATTATTGGAATTATGTAAAAATAATACAATCGGTGATTTAACGAAGAAACGTTTAATTGATAATAAGCCGTTTCCATTCAATCAAATTTTCCAAGAAAGTTGTCCAAGAATTGAATATTCATTATCGAAAATTATTACGAAATTATATAATAATTTATTAATATCGAATTCGAAATTTTTTATTGTAAGTCGATTATTTATTATTCGAATTAATCGAATTGATAGATTGATTGTAGTATGGTTGCATTGAAACTTTATCTTTATTGAGTGAAACATATCCAACTACAGTTTATTCAAGAGCTTGGAATTGTCTACAAAATGAAACTTATTTAGCTGATAATATAAAAAGTGATACAACTGTGGATTTATTGAAATTGTCAATAAGTTATTTGAAATATTCTATTATCAGTTATGATATAAATTGTCATTTAAATTTGTTAAATTTATGTTCAAATTTATACGCAGGTATTATTCAATTTTATTTATTAATTAATTTTTTATGATAATTTATCGACAGGTTATGCATTGAATTTATTGAATCCTGTTGGTGAAATAACAACAACAACACAACAATGGGAAATGTTTCAAGATTCTAAATTCAAAATAATATCACAGAATTATTTAAATCATATTATTAAATTATTAAATATTTATCATTATGTATTAGATGAAATTATACCGATACAACAACAACAAAAAACCGTATTAACAAATTTAACAACAACAACAACAAATACATTATCGCCGATAAAACGACGTAAAAGTGATTTAGAAAGGAAAGTTCTACAATCAACCAAAATACAACAACAAGAAAAGGACAAAGAAAAAGATATTGGTGATAAGAAAGATGTGAACAAATCGAGTAATTTTGTTAATTTACCGCATTATATGAAACTTTACGAAATATTGCGAGCTGCCTACAGTAATTACAAGGTAATTATTACATGGAGATTGATGATAATTAAGCGACAATTGTTTATTTTATAATAATTGTGTGATTTATAGTGATGATACAATTGTTAAAATCGTAATTTGGCGCCATTTTCGGCTTTGGTTACATGGCGCCATTTTCAATTGTTGTTACGTGGCGCTAATTTAGAAATTACCACATCTTTTGAGAGAATTTTTTTTTATTTTTTAGACTACATTGGAGTCGGAGGCTTGTGAAAAATTCTTGGGCTTATTACAGCAAACTTTGAAAGCATTTTGTATATTAATGGAGATTGGTAGTATAATTGAATTTGGTGAAATAGCTGAAGAAATTTTAAATTATTGCCGGTCAACATTCCAATTAGATTCATCAAATACAGTTGAATGTGTACAACAATTATTGAAATGTTTATTTGGAACAAATCTAACAACAAATATAACTGAAATTAGAAATATCAAGAAAAATAATGAAAATTTCGACGATATCCAGATTAATAATAATGGTTTTTATTATAATATATTCCAAAAATCATACAATAATTTAACGGTGTGTTTTGATGATTTGAAAATGATGAATAAAATTGAATGTGGTGATGATGATAGTACAATTATGGGCTATTTACACCGTAAAGATATAATAAAAATGATAGGTAATACAAAAAGTTTCGATAAAGTCTTAGCAAATTATATCCGGATATTTGAACCGATGGTCATCAAATCTTTGAAAGTAAGACAATTGTTCTCAATTAAAATAACTATAAATTATTCAATTGAAATTGTAGCAATACACGATTACAAGTGATGTAAAATTACAATGTAAAGTCCTACAATTATTGAGCCAATTGATACAGTTACGTGTGAATTATTGTTTGCTCGATTCAGAACAGATTTTTATCGGTTTCGTTTTGAAACAATTCGAATATATTGAAGAAGGCCAAATAAAAAATCCCGATCTGTTAATACCTAGAATTTTTCAATTTCTGGTACAATTATCTTATAGTAAACAACATTCTAGATGTATAATAAGCATTCCAAAAATTATACAATTATGTGATGGTCTAATGGCTAGTGGACAATCACCACAACAATATTGTATACCGGCGTTATATCCAATTGTGGAAGATATATTCTTATTACGCAATAATAAAACGAACAATTTCGATAGTAAAGAATTAGAAACAACGAGAGAAGTGTTAGTTTCGATGTTATTGAAATTAATTGAATATCACGAAATTATTAATTTAATTACAATTATATTGGATGATAGTAAATATTGTAATGATAATCAAGAGAAATGGACAAAATGGTCGATACAAACAATACAAATAATTTTGCCATTATTGAAACAGAATAGAATTAAATTGGAAAATATCGAAGCGATGATTGCCTTCAAAAAACTAATATTCGTATTACATCCGAATGTTTTCGAGAATATCAATGATTTTTTATTGTTGTTATTCCAAGAGCCGCCAACTGATGATTGTTCGTTAATAATTTATAATCGTTGGCTATCAAAAATTCTACTAACATTCCTCATATTATCGCCAATTAAAGAAGAGGTCATTTTGGATAAAATTGATGAAATCAAAAACGAAATTTCCCCGAATTCTATATTCGAACAAATCATCCACAATAAAGATCCACTAAATGTTATCATCAACTTGGATATTTTCCAGAATATAACAAATGAAATGATTTTCATTAAATTACTATTTAAAATTATAAAATTAGTGTTGAAGAAATTAGAATTTTATAAAATTTACAATAATGGTGATGGTTTCTTAATACAACAATTTAGTACATTTTTAATTTATTGTTTATATATTTTCCAATCGGGTAGTCATTGTCGAATTGCTAAAGTTGCAATTGTCAATCAGTTCGAGCTACCATTAGATGAATTGAACAATAAATTTCAACAATTAACAAATGATTATCCAATTTTGTGTTTTCTGTGGTCGTATTTCTTGACATTATTGAATTATAATAATGAGAATTATTGGATTGATGTTATGAAAATTGATGATAATTTATCGATAAATCAGAAAATTGTAACAACAGGGAGTATAATTGTATTTTGTGATTATTTGGTAAATATCACGTATTTTATTTTCAATAATTCATATTAATAATCAATTGTAGAGTGAAGAACCATTCCAGTCGAATCAATTGTGTTGGTTTCTTGATAACTATTCTGCACTTCTTGTTGATTTATGTGATGAAATTCCTGTATCTGAGTTTATAACTTCCATCCATCGAACTTCCGAAACTAGTAAATTATTTTTACAAAGTCTCATCAAGAATTATAGTTATTTTGAAGATGTAAGTTTTTTTTTTAAAAATATTTATTCATCTATTTATTCGATGTGTTTAAGACGAAATTGTTGAAATGTATTGAAAATACCCATCCAAATCATATTGGTGAATTATTAAAATTATTATTACCGAAATTTCTAATATCAGAACAATTGGCATTATCGAGAAATGTTGCAAATTTAGCTAGTCGTAAAATTGAATTATTATTAACAATGTCAATGGAAGATGTTGATATGCAACTAACAAAAGAAGACATTATTGGTATTGTTAAATCGTTAGACAATCATAAATTAACCAAAAGGTCCGTATTTTTTTTTATTATCATTAGGGTTACCATATTTCCAAATTATTAACGTTTCATGAGTTGAAAAATGGAGTTTCATATAAAATTCTTCAACTTTTGTCACAATTTTCTATGTTAATTATCATCCAAAGTTGGATTTTCAATTATGGTAACCTTAATCATCATTCTTATCAATTAATTAATCGTATTTTTGAATATTTTGAAGATATGAATCTCTGTCGAGTTTATTGAACAAATTATGTACACAGTATTACGATATAAGTCCATTAGAATTCGATCAAAAACGCTCAGTGAATCCTGATTATATAAAAAAATTGCAAATCAATAAAAATTGGTATATAAACCAAATAAAAACAAAATGTAATAATAATGATTTGGGTCGAGAAACTGCTGAGTTATTAAATCAAATGAATTATAACGAAATTATTGAATTCATGACAAATGTCGATTTCAATCATGGAAATTATCTACAATCACTACGTTATGGTGTCAATTACTATCATAAAAAACAAACGATACCATCAATTTTGCGAGCAACCATCGATTGTTTATTGGGAAAAGTTGATGAGATTTGTCGGAAAAATCAAGAAAAGTCTACAAATTTAATCGATAATGATCTAATAATTTCTATCAGTTATTTAGTTGATTCTCTTAGAAATTTAAATGAGATTGAAGTCTCTGATGATCATTTAATGAATTTGATGAAGTTTGGTGTGATTAGTTTGGAATTGATTCGTAATTCGATTAAAACCGATCCAAGGAATTTTAATGTGAACTCGATGAATTCTACAATAAATTGTTGTAAGAATTTATGTAAAAATCCAAGAATTTTATCGATTTTATCGCAAAAGTCTCATATAAATTGGTTAAATTCATTTATCACTAATCTTTATGAATTAATCGAATTTTTATTGATTGACGACGAGCCTTTACCATTAATAACAAAAAATGTATTAGAGAAAACTCTAGAGAATCCGTCAACTCGATCAGCTGGCGAAATTTGTTATTTATTACATATTCTAGTTTGTTGGTTATATACAATAAAAAATATCCAGATTAATATGCCAAAATTTCTATTTAATCCAATTAAAAGTATTATAATCTCGCTATCAAGTTTGCCAATTGTTAATTCGTATGTTTTGATACCGACGACTGTATGGAAAACTGAATGGTTACCGGAATTATCCGGTGATTTCAACACACAAGTACCACCATTACCGGTGAATTTTCTACAAGAAATCGATATTCTCGAAGAATTCATTTATAGGTGAGCTTATTTATTAGAGATTTTCATAATTTGATAATTATATTAAATTTCAGGGTGACTTTATTGGGATGGAAGAGTCGACAACAATTCGAAGAGACTTGGATGTGCCTTCTAACAGTCTTATGTAATATTTCCAATAATGATTACGATAAAATTGAGCAAAATTATGTGATAAACGCCTCATGTTTATCGATAAAAGCGATAACCGCATTATTATTACAAACGTTGAATCAATCACCTGGTAATACGAATGAAACGAGAGTGATTCACGTATCACGTGATGAATCGATTAAAATTAACAATTTGTGTTTGGAAAAATTGAAAAATTTACACGAGAATATTCTGAATAAATATGAAGAATTCCATGAATATTTGCCCAGTTTGTTTAATATTTTCAATTGGAGAAATTTCGAGAAATTCGACCAAAATTACACGTATAATCAGCTATCAATTAAATATTTATTAATTGCAACGAAATCGAGGGAAATCGAAGAAGAGAATTGTTGTGCATCAAGTGTGTGGAAAACACGAGAGAAATCATTGGAAATTTATGGATTAGATGTCAACTCTTGTCTACAATTCCTTCTAGATTTTTACAGTCAATCAATCAAAGAAGTGACTATATTGATTTATCAATTGAATTATGTATTAATTTATAGAAAATTATAGCAGACGACTCCTTTGAGTTTTTTACACGAAATGGTGCGTTCGATTGTTACAATTTCCGATTTATTCAATGATCGACAGCAATTCAGCTGGATGTTGGAGACATTTTTCGAATTATCAAAATTTCACACATCCGATGATGAATTATTACATCAATATTTGATTGTTGGTATTTGTAAAGCGGCAGCTGTTTTGACACCAGTATAAATTATCATAATTGATTCGAATTAGATAGTTTTTAATTAATTATCAATTATAGGATCTAGAAATTTTCGAAAATATCAAAAAAATGTTGGTACAATATTTGAGAAGTTCGATTTTAAGCTCGAGAATTGCCTGTTTACATGGTTTATTGTACATTTTAGAAGGTTGTAAATTGTCTAATATCAGTATTGGTGGTATTTCGGATGAAATGCAGTTAATACTGCCCTGTGCAGCTGAATATGTTCAATGTAATTTGAATACAAATAACAGGTAATTACCGGTTGTTTACACTTTATTTTTATCTATAATCGAGGTATAATTTTAGGGTTTTGAAGCGTTCAAAACAACATACAATGTTGGTATGGTCGTTGGGCTTTTTTCTAATAGAAAATGTCGATGAAATTCATCTAGAAACGAATTTTATCACGAATACATTACAGGCAGCACTACAAATTCTACTACAACAACAACAATCGACGAATACTCTCCATATATCGTTGATGAAAAGTTTCGAGAGATTGATCATTTTAAAGAGGCAAATTTTAGAGAAAGTTGATAAACAATTGTTAGCTTTAACTTTAGATAAATTGAAAAATGATGATCCTGTTATGGCGATGATGGGACAACAACTTTTACTAACTTACATGTATATTGGTAATTTCTTTAATTTAATTTTGATTTATTTTGTTGAATTTTTGAAAATTTCCAGATTGTTTGCAATATTTCGAAAATGCAAATACTTCAACTTTGATGCAATCAAATCCAGACCATTTAGTACAAATTATAGAGAAAATCTCAGCTATTTTCGATTATATCAAAAAAGGTTGTATTTTTAATATCGAAATAATTTGTTGGGTATTACCCGATATTCTAAACGATTTCTTTTCACCGTCTGATATTTTGACGAAAGTTATCGGTGAATTTCTGTCACCACAACAACCGCATCCGAAACTCTTAAGCCGTGTCGTATTCAAAGTGATTTTGATTGATATTCTGTTAGGTTTTCGTTGTAATTATTCTTTGTTGTAGATATTCGAGCGAGCCATCGAACAAAATCAGTTGTCATTGCTGCAAGATTGGGTTGTATTCAGTTTATCGAATTTCACACAATCATTATCAATTGGCATGGCGACATGGTGTTTAACATGTTTTTTTATCAGTGCAAGTACAAATCAATGGTTGCGTGCGTTTTTTCCTTACGTACAAACACGAGTTGGCCGTCATGAATATGAGGATCGTAAACTATTATGCATTGTAGGTGTTGATTTTTATAATAATTTAACAAATGATCGACAAAAACAAACGTTTATTGAGAATTTCAAAAAAGTCAAAAACCAATCGGATGCGCTATTTGATGATTTGTTGAGTTCATTGTAAATTGTAAATAGGACAAAATGTACATTAGTGTATGTACTTATATTTAAGAATAAAACATCGTTAAGCATAGATTTCGAAATTTTCTATTTTACGCCATTCTAGCTCCTATATCGTAGCACGAAAATTATCAGCCAGTTGGTCCGGAATAATTAAGATGAGTGTGGAAATTTACTACAATTTAGTGGTGAAGACAAAGCTTTCTGGCGTAATTTTCGATTTCTAATGTCGAATTTTCACCAGTGAATTGTCAAATTTTCTCAAATTCCTCCCACAAAACCGAAAATATTGGATAATATGGTTAGTCGGGTGAAATTTGGTGGAGGCGCCGGGCGAGTCGTTATTAAAAACTATTGTGAATAGATTGAGTTATAAAAACTTATAAATTCGAGGAAATCATTTATTCTTGTGAGATAAGTCGAATGGAATGTATAGAAAAAGTGAATATTCTATAACGGAAATTAATCGAAAGAAATTGGTTGTATTTATCAGAGTTGCTGGAGAAGGTACGAAAATTGATCGATTTTATAGGAAACAAATGAAATAGAACCAATCATCGAATTGAGCTGATTTTTCGCATATTCTAGGCAATTTTTTTTCGATTCAACTCACCACAATCAATCGATCCAATTATGAGAATCGAAAATAATTGAAATAAAACTGCATCTTTTCTGTTAGAATCTACTCGTATGGAATTTGATGGATGTGCAAAGTCTTTTATTATTTCTTTGGATTCAGAATTCATTGTTATTGAAGAGAAATATGATTTTTTCACTAGATGGGAGAAAATTGTCGTCTCTCTTCTCCGCATTGCTTTAAATTTCATTACTTCACTAGTCTGAGAACGGAATGGGGATGACTGCATTCCAACGAATTCATTCGTCCTCACCCTCAAGTAGGCTACTGGAACTAGATCTCAATATTGTGCTCTATAGCTATCTATATCTATATCTACATATATATATCTATACAATAAACCATCGACATCCTATTAAATTCTGGCTTGAACGAATCAAAACCAATCTTCTCCATAAATTCAAGTGATATTCCAATTATAGGTGCTTTATTGTCTAGCTTTATTACAGTTTTATATTTGTCCTTCTGTAAATATCCCATTTTTTTCGAGATAATTAAAACTTCAATTGTGGATGCAATTGCCGGCAAATTATTGGCCAGGCAAAATCGTTTTGATTTCCGCATCGGCGAATCGACGGGTAAAAAAACAAGACGTTAGAGCGACTGTTCTGTTCGGTATAGACGTATGGATGAGAGGGTGGTTGATGTTAAAATTACAGCTATATATATATAGCTGTTAAACGGTGGTTGGCGGTGGTTGACGGTGGTGGTAGTCAGTCAGCCAGTTAGTCAGTCAGTGGCCATACAGCTTTGTGCATTGTCGCCCCCCAGTTATCGCAACAATTGGACAATTCCGCCACTGGACAATCAACAGGTAGGTCAATGAAGACCTTAGCGTAACGCTAATCCGCTCAATTTACGTCAAGAAATGCAAGTTTGTCGCATTTGACCTTTGAGTTCGACTTGTAGAAATCGAAAAAAAATAAATTCAATCAACCCCCCTTATGAAACACATCCAGAATATTAATACATCTTCCACATAAAATGATTTCATATTCAGATAATTGATTTTTATTTTGAATTAATTAATTCGCAATGAGATCGATTTGTTCTTTAATTAAAAACCGAAAAAATAATGCAATTGATCCATCAATGTTGTTGATGAAAAACGAAAACGTCACGTACAGACATACTTGAATCACTCTTCGGAATGCTCTCCAATTCTTTATTCATACACCAAAAACGTCGTATTCTTCAAACTACGAAATTATCGAAGAGGAACGCAAATATTCCCGAGTAATGGATTTGTCAGGGTCGATACGGACAATGATTAAATTCTACCACCCACAAGAACAATAAAATTCTTTCGATTATATCCCAACTAAATTAACATAATTTTCACAATAAAGGAATGGACTGCAAAGAATTCCGCCAGCGCGGCAAAGAAATGGTCGAATATATCTGTGATTATCAAGAAAAATTGACGACAAGACGAGTAACACCGGCTATTGAGCCGGGCTATTTAAGGAAATTACTACCGGAACAGGCGCCATACAATCCGGAAGATTGGGACACAATCATGACCGATATTGAGATGAAAATTATGCCGGGCGTTACACATTGGCAACATCCCAGATTTCACGCCTATTTCCCATCGGGAAATTCGTTTCCGTCAGTTTTGGGCGATATGCTGTCCGATGGTATCGGCTGTATAGGATTTTCTTGGGTAATTTCGAGCAATCTCAATCAGATCTTGTTTGATTTGATTTTATTTGTGATTTAGGCGGCGAGTCCTGCTTTAACTGAGCTGGAAACTATCGTTTTGGATTGGCTTG
>JAZBGZ010000663.1:8554-21404 GCA_037414795.1 Stenodera caucasica | reverse complement strand
TATTCGAAGTTTTCGTAATTAATTGATTAATTGTTGTTGGAAATATTAAACAGTTGAGTAATTTTTCCCATAAATATCAGCAAAAACGTTTCCCTTTACCGATACCCACTTATTCTTCTATATGATTAACAAAAATCATTATAATTTACAAGGTTCTCGAGATTCTTATCAACGATTGTTTCTAATGTAGAAAATTGCGGAAATTTTCATATTTAATTATTATCTATAGTTGATTGAGGTATAGTCTTTATGACCTTCTTAGGTATCCACAGTTTTGAATATTGAAGGTTTCCTATCAGACTAGATAATTTTAGAAAGAAAGGATTGTAACAAAAAATACACAAATCGTTCCGAAATTTAATCGAATAATATCGAAATTATTTCTTTTTTCACTCAACAGCTATCGGAAATTTCGGTTTCCTTCCTATTGTCCTTGAAGCCTTGTAGTAAGAGCTACTAATTATAATAACAGGGTCGGATTGATGTCGATTTGATCACAATTTTGATAAAAACTAGCCTGGCAAAAAGAATAATCTAGGATTTGAAAGAGTCGGAAATTTATTCATTGGGGAGAAAAAGGGCATTTTTACAATGCTTATTCGGTTGTGGGGCTAAGGCTCATGATTGTACACAGATCTTTAAACAATTTTGAGGTTATGTGATTTTATTTCGTTTGATTTTTTTTTGTATATGACTATTTATTTTGGAATTTAATAATTGAATCTCGTGCAATTCATTTCGAATTTGAATCAGCTGCAATTCAATTTTCACAATACTTAATTGAAATTGAAATTTTTTTCCTTAATACGTGACAGAAATTGATGTTGTAAGACCGTTTTACATATTGTTTAAAGCACCTCTAGTCACATATTTGGCAGAAAAAGTGGATAAAGTTCTAATTCTACAAAACTAAAATTTCGCACGAAATTTACGAGATGTGAAATAATCTCGATTATCATCCATTTTATTCAGTATAATTTCTACCAAATTTGACTATTTCAGATGGTTGACGTCAAAAACGATAAATTGGAACGAAATTATAGAAAATCTGAACATTCAATTCGGAGACTTCAATTCTACATCAAGATAGAAGCCTGTTATATTTCAAGATTTAACTTGCTCGAACTCAAATTCAATAGTCTCAAATAATTTGGAGATTTCAATAATAGATCGAGATACGAACCCGATAAAAGTCAGAACGTCAGATCGAATAATTAGGAGACTTCAATGCTACATCAAGGCATAAACCTGAAGATTTGGTTTGCTGTTTATCGGGATTGGATTCAAAATTGATTTAGCCTCAAAATATGAGTTTTTGGGTTCATTTGAGCTGATGGTAATTTGAAAAAAGCTGTCATCACTTTATATACATTTTTATTATCGAAACAAAACCGAAACAAATCGAAAAATTTCAATCTTAGAATTAGATTAACGTTGCTCATCTCTTCTCAGCCATTTCTTTGTTGTTATCCAAAATAAAAAACAAACAAGCCTAATGAAGCCCGATACCGTGTCCAAGACCAATACCGTGTCCAAGACCAATACCATGTCCAAGACCGATGGCGGCGACTGGAGCAGCATGTGCAACGGCTATTGGAGCGGCAGCAACAGCATGTGTAGCAACAACTGGTGTAGCATGAAGACTTAACAAGTTCGAATTTTGATAAGACGATGCTAATGGAGCATGTGCAACGGCTACAGGTGCGGCAACAAGAGCACCATGGCCCAAACCGCCACCGATAATACCAGCATTGGCGGCACAAACAACAACAGCTATAATTACCTAAAATTGATGGAAAAACGTTATTTTGATCGATTTTTATCTTTCCAAAATTAATACTCACGAATTTGAACATTTTTGTTGATTTTCTTTGTTCTATTCTACTGTAGTAAAGGCAGAATGGTTTCGTGTTTGGATCGTATGTCAATTTATAGTGGATATCACCCCACTGGAATAACGATCTAGGGCACAAGTCCCTTTCAATTGGTCTACTCAATAATTAAACTATAAAAGATTTTTATCTATCATATGCAACTTGCATATTTCACATCATTGTTCTAGATCTATTAGCGATTACGTAAAGACAATTCGATTGTGAAGATAAATAGAAAGAGCTACAATTTCCAGATAATTCAATGAATTGGAGAATTTTTCCATTTGGATGGAGGAAGATGGCAAATTTTATTGTTCTAATTACACCACATGCGATTATAGTTCCATTTCAATAATTTCATTTAACGAAAGGGGGCTTTCTACATTCGATTCGAAACTAGTTTTTTTCACATTCATACGATTACAGCTGTTGTTATGCTTCAATGATCCGATCGCTAGTAATTTTTCTGTTGTAGGAAAATTTTATTATTTCTTTATCGATTACATCGAAAATTTATCATATTCTCAATTAATATTGTTCCAATTCCAGTTTTAGCCTCAACAACTCGACCAATTATTATTTTTTTTTCTTCTAAAAGACCAAATCGTACAACTGTAGCAAGGACAACATCTATTTCTCGGACTCCAGATTTATGAATCTAGAACCAAAAATGATGTTTATTCAACCTTCGATTTTTCGACGAAATCCCAATCTTAATTGTAGAGTTCGTTTGGGAAAATCGGGCGAATTCTCGATAGATAGGTGGAAAATCGGCGATTCCTGCTATAACGTAATTCTCGCTATAGCGGGTGTGTCCGTCACGGTCAGTTAATGCACTTCGTGAAAGTGGAACAAGTGCAGTTAATTCTAACAACACTCATATACCAAATCTGTCTCCAACGCTATAATAAATCGCATGAAAAAAAGTGTGATGTAATAGAAAATGCATTATTTGCATTCAAATCGCCGCATTCGCTACAATAAGACTTGTGTAGTAATTGAGAATTACTATAGCGACAATTTGGTTTGATCGATTTGATCGTTATTCGATAATTGATGGTTCTCGATTTGATTAGAAGTGTTGAGAATCGCGGCCTCGAGCTCATTCGGTGATCCTTCAAGACACACCTCCATTTTTCGATAGAATCAGGTTATCTTGTTATTTATTTCGAGCTTTTATCGAAAAACGACAAAAAAAATACTCGAAACTCCGGTTATTGCGACATTTGCAAATTGAGCCAAAAACAAATTCTTGAAAGTCATTGTCATTTTCATATCGATGCAAGAAAAAAAATTGCTGTTATTGTAAACTAGATTTTGCCAAAAATTTCTTAATCGTCGAAATTTCGTAAATTCAACGATGATACAGTAATTTTAGAAATAATCGAGGCCAATTTTGTAATCTCATTATTCAATTAAATGAAGGTAAAACCAATAAATATTAATCGAATCAATTTTATTTATTCTACTAATAATAATAATAATAATAACATGTCATTTTCCTATTCTAATGCAACCGGCAATTGTGAGTATCCAAATTTTATTAAAGCAGAACTGGAGCTGGATAGGCTGCTACTGGGGCTGCTGAATAGGCAGCTACCGGAGCTGCTACGTACGGAGCAGCAACAGCATGATTGACAACGTGGGCACTGTATGAAGAAGCATAGGGGACGGAGTAGGCTGCTGGGACTGCTGGTAGAGAATAAGCTGCTGGTACTGCTGGCACCAAGCCTCCCAAACAGCCCGAAATCGAGACGATTACAACGAGAATTGTCTGAAAATTACCACAAATCCATAATTTGAGTTCAATGAAAATTTGGTTAGACTTACGAAAAATTTAGCTGCCATTTTTGTTTTTTTGGGGTGATGATGAGTAGTTGATTGGAACTGATTTGAAAAATTTTCGACAATCGATTTATATAGTGGCGATATTTTCCAAATACGTTACATGAATTTTTTACTAATCGATTCAATTGTTATTCAGTGAAGATGGTGACAATTTCGATAAAATTGGTGCAATTTCATTTGGCAATAGTTTTATATAATTAAGCGATAATAAATTTTCTAAAAGAATTGGATTTTTACAAATAATTGACCCATTTATTTGGCGGTTATTGCAATCTGTAGAAGTAGACCAGTTTTTATTAATCTCAAAATCACATTAAATTAACCGGTTTAGATTGGATTGTTAAGGCGGATATCGTTGACTAATTTTTCTCTTTCTCATATATGGATTATAACTTGAATCGAAATGTGTGTACATTGTGAATTCTCTATTCCATAAGAACTCACTTCAATAGAGGTAATTTTATCAATTTAAGCGATAAGACCACTTCATAATTCCCAAAAATAGCGCGTTTCTCTCTGGAATTTTGGGAGTAATTTGAGTCGTTACAGACCTCCGGACTCCAAAAATTAACAAAGTCACAAGGCTATAACTCTTCTCGCTCATCGAAAGAAGCCATTTTGTAATATTTTCCATTAAAGTCATAATTTTTCCGTACACTAAAGTATATACTAGGACCTTACAAAAAATGAGATTTTCAGAATCCAACAAAATTTTCGAGATGCTCAAAATTTTTATTAATCAACTCCTCGAACTCCTCAAAATAGAGCAAAATTTTGAGCAATTGTAAGGAATGACTCCCATTATTTCGGATTTAACGCAAAATCTGGCAAAAATTTAATACTTTCTTATTAAACTTGGAGACTTCAATTCTGTATCGAGATACAAACCCGGTGTGGCTTAAAATTTGTTTTGCTGTTTACGAGGACCGGATTCGAGGTCGCTTCAGCCTCAAAGTCTGTGAAAGGAGCCTTTTGTAGTAAATTCGTGGATGAATAAGATCAGTTTACTGTTTTATATCAAAAAAATTATTTTCGGTGGCCAAATAGATGAGGCGGAGAAGAAAAATTCTTTATAATTCAAAATAAAATCAATTTATTAAATTTTCAATTATAAAAATACACTAATTTGATTAAATTATCCTAAGAAATTCATTATCCTAAAATTGGTGGTGTTACAACAGGATTGAAACCGGGCACAAATCCAGGCGCTAAAGCAGGAGCCACAGCATGTACGGATCTGGCGCCCAATGGTACCGGAGCCGGAACTAGTTGCGGTCCATAACCCGGATAAACTGGAGCAACTGGTGCTACTCTAGCTGCAGGAATTGTTGGTAAATACGGTGATGGAAACACCGGTGCTGGTAGAACAGGTGCAGGAGCTGGTGCTGGTAAAACTTGAACACCAGGAGCTATTCCTGCTGCATATGGGGCCGCAAACAATGGTAGTCCTTTGGTGAAGGTGTTAACGCTGGCGGCGAATGGGACCAGATTCGGTGGAGCTACTTGCCGATAAGCTATCGGAGCAACTGCAGGAGCCACAATACTACAATCGACTGATATTACTGCAGCTAAAACAATGGATAGAATCTGTAAAAATTTATGATTATTATTGATAATAATGTTGTAAATTTTGGTGATTTTTAGACCTTTGAAAATGCCATTGTGCTAGGTTGGCTAAGGAAATACGAATTGATGATCCGGGAAAAATACTCCTGGTTTTATACGAAAATGCGTACTGTCGAAATTTCACTTATAGGAAGTGAGTGAAATCGTTACGATTGTTATAGGCTACGTGACTCTTTTCCGAATTAATATGTAAATAACACCGCCAATTTTGACAAGTCGTCTACCGATAACTAATCAACGCGACTCCTTTGAACAATACAACAATTGTTATTTTCGCAAAGCTTCAAAGAATTCAACTCTTTCATTCAAAATTGTAATTACGAGGGAGTCTTGAAATTGAAAAAAGAATTCGATTGTGTTCCTCAAAAATTTTGAAATATTCATTGTACAATCAGCCCGAATTGATGCATCCAACTACTCGTCCCGCATATCAATTACGTCCTTCCATTTCGATTAGAATTACCCAAGCCCCATTTCTAAATCGTTTTTGACAATTATATAAAATGGCCCCCGAATTCCGATATTCACAACAAACAGAAACTGACAACAAAATCATCAACATGTTCAAATCAGTAAGTTAATCATTCATTCAAACAATTGAATAGTCAATTAATTTTTTATTTATAGACAATTGTCTTCGCTTTATTGGTGATTTGTGGAGTCTCAGCCGCTCCAAAAGCCCAACTCGTAGCTCCAGCTTATGTAACAGCGCAAAGTTCGCAAGTTATTGCGAGAAATTATAACACGCTTGCTGCGCCACTGGTAGCTCCAGCTGCTCCACTAATTGCTGCTGCTCCTGCTGCTCCACTAATCGCTGCTGCTCCTGCTCCATTTGCTGTGCCGGCTGCTTACAGCAATTATGTTGCTGCTGGGCCGTTACCATCTTACGTTATCTAATTGTTCGAGATTCTTTGAAATGTACAGAAATTTATTGATATTGATTAAATAAATAATTCGAAAAAATTCTTGTTGTTATTGATATTATTAGAAAAACTGGTAGTACTTCATGCAAATTACAATAATTTAGCAGTACCTTGGAAATTGAACCCATTTTATACTATATTCCTCCTATATAAATCGATTTTATTTCAGGGATTTTATTGTGTATTCTCGCCCTTCTATCATGGCAGACAAGATTTTTGTATTGGTGAGTTTTAAATAACAATAATAACAATAATGATCATAAAACATTTGTTTTTAGATTTTTTTGTTCGGTGTGCTCGGTCTAGTTGCAGCTAGACCGGAATATTATATCCCATCCAACTATAATTACGGCACTTCATCCCTATATTCCCAACCATATGGTTATGGTACTTATGGTATCTACCCTTCTAATCGCTATTATGGTGGACTTTATCCATCTTCTGGCTACAACCCTACAAGTTATTGGATTTGAAAATCAATTCAATATCATCAATCAGTAGATTTAGTCTAGTCTAGTTTTGATTGTCGATAGAAATAAGTTTTCCGCAATTAAAAAATTATTTTAAATTTATTGTTTATTTTAAGAATCTATTCTAGTTCGTTCAGCTACCGGCTACTAGATGGCGATTTGGTCGAGTGTGTTCTTGGTTGCCTACATTGGGAGTCTATTCTCCACGACCAATCACTTTTGAGCAAATTCACCGCTCTTATTCGAAATTCCGCACGTAATTTGAAATTGTTTGAGCAATTTTGAGAATTTCAGTACTCGAAACGGGTTATTATCAAGGCTGTATGTTCGATAATTGTTCGAGTCTTGTGCCCTTATCACCAATCTGTAATTCGAACAAAAGGAGCTTTTGCGAAATGCTAATTAAACTTCGATCAGGTGTGGCCCACCAAATTCGGTAGTCTAAACGAGTTGAACCAGGAAATTATACATATCGAGAGCAAGGTTATTATTTCTATTAATATTCATCAACAAATAATATGAGAAAAACTGGTTCTATTGTATTTCGAGTCGGTTTGTTTGTTTATTTTTGAACAAGTATCAATATTATTGTTTGGATCAAAATTTCTAATTAGCAAATAGACAATAATGTTGATTATTCCATTGATTACCATACATGTCTCTTTAGAAACTAATAATTTTGAATTGTTGTTACGCAACTTGGGTCTCGTCATTGACATAACAATATGGACAATGTAGGAATATTGATAACAATTGACTATGCCATTTTAATACTGAATTGACTTGAAATATATGCATAGTTGTGTAATTTACGAGCTACATAAAGCGACGTTTATTTGATAATATTACAGAAAAATCGAACATTTTACTTGGTAATGAAAGTAGATCTTATTCAAGTTCAATAGTGATTGGAGATGCGCGTGCGAACAATAAACAAATAGATAACAATTCCGCATTATTCTATAAATAATGTCAGATCATCAATAATTTGAAACAAATGACGAATAGATCGGCGTTACTGTAACGCTCAAACAAATGCGCAATGAGAATCAGAAAACATGACTTCAAAAAAACTAAAAATAATAAAAAACAACAGGAATTTGTTTCAATTCGCTTTGTGAAGTCGCACGTGCTTATGAAACATTTGAAGATGACTGCAATCCAATTACTGGACGTCATCAACAGTCGAAGTGCATAACAACTGCAATTTAATAAAAACAAAAGTCTAGAGTAACTAGATTCAAAACTAAATTCCAAACATCAAAACAATCGAGTTTTCCGATGTTATGATGATATTTCTTCAAATATTACATAATCTAAGAAAATTAATGGATTTTTTTTTGTTAATTTGATTAATATAAAAGTCGTCGATTAATTAAGAAAATTCGTAGTTGATTAGAAATAATCGATAAAATCGAATCAAATATGCTTCGTCTCGTGAGTTGAAATTTGATTATCGAAATTTAAAATTTTGCTTTATTTTTTATTTTTTGTTATTTCAGATTTTGGTAGTTTTGGCTGTTATTGTAGCCGTTGCTTTGGCTGCTCCAGCTCCTGCACCACAATTGATTATTCCTGCTGAAATATCGCCGATAAGTGTTGGTATTCCTGTTATTTCCGCAGGATGGACTGGTGTCATCACAACAATTTAAACAATGGATCCACCGAATCTGACAATTGTTTCAATAATTAATTGTAAATAATAATGTTCAAAAAATATATAATTCTTGCAAAAAAAACAATATTAGTGATTATTCCAATCCGGAAGAACAATATCCTTGATGCTCTCTTGTTTACTTGTTTATAACGTTGCTTGATTTATGATGGTCTAAAATTTCTGTACAAAATAATAGTTAAATCCACTAGCACCCATCTCTATTTTATTGATTATGTCTAATGATCAGTATTCTCATTATCGATAGTAACAAGACAGGTAGAATGAAAAATGAGCTCAAATAAGTGGTTCTAAACAATTTGAAGCTTCACAACATAGGTGTTTTTTGAAAACTAGCAAAACTGTTTCAGGACTGCTGATTTTCATTAACTGAATACAATTTCGAATGAAACAGCAATTGTGTGAAAAACTCTGAGTTTGAAATATACAAGAACAATGAAAAACTGTAAATTTCCAGAAATATTGATTCTCGCTAAAAAAAGACAAAATGGAAAATCCAGGAAATATCCAAAATTTATCTTGAGACAAAAGAGTCCTGATGGAAGCCTAAATTTGATCGAAACCAATACTGAAGAACTGAAAATTATAATAAAACATCATATCTATGAAAATTATATAAAAACAACCAGAAATATCTCAATTAAACGATTTCAAAAAAATGTTGTTTTTTCTCAGATCAAGCTTCTCTCAATCTGATGTAATAAATATGGAAAAGTTCTGAAAACACCCAATTATCTAATGGAACATCAAAATATATGGAGATTTATTGATTAATTATCAATTGATTAAAGTGCGTAATCGATTGAGTTCCTCGATAATTAAATCCAGCTTTGACCTTTCGAAAACCATCAAATAGTAGTAAACAACAAAAAAAAATTCCAAATATATTTGTGTTTCTTGTACATGAATTTCCCACATTTTCAATTTTTCCGTAGTTATTGTTTTTTTAATTAAGCTGCACCCATTCGGAGTCGATCTCATGAATTGTTTATGATTAAATATTCCAACAACTTAAATATTCCTCCTGTTAATAAATTCAAAATTATCTTCCTGTATTATTAATTTTCATAAATAATTGCATCATTTTTAGTGATCTTGATTATTTGAGACGCAAGTCGTTAGTATAAAAGCTAATCGAACAAATCCAAAATTTGTATTTGATTCGAAACAATCAAGTAATCTACTCAAACAAATCAAACATGTTCAAATTGGTGAGTTGATTTTCCTCCATAACAATTACAAATTGTCTAATTATTGTTGGAATTATTTTGCAGTTGATCGTTGTGTTGTGCGCCCTTTTGGCTGTCGCCTTGGCCGCTCCCGGACCGAAACCCCAAATTTTGTTGACCTCCGGCTCACCATTGCTCACCCCATTGGGCTCACCATTGGTATCGCCATTGGGCATTTCAACATATGGCTCACAAGTCGTCCTTATCTAAGATGTAATCGAAACTTCAAAATTTATAATGTAATTCTTGTCAAATCGTCAAAAATATATTGAATTTTTTCCAGCAATTATGTGACTTGATATTTTTCCCTTTTATGTTGATTTCGTGTCTTGAAATATTACAGTGGATGCAAGATTAAGTGATTGTGGTGATTAAAAAATGTAGTGATCTCGAAAATTGCCCCATTTAGATCCCAAAATGGATATACCCGACTTAAGAAACAACAATTTGAATTTTTATATATCCTAATTAGAAGCCTAATACTCGAAATATTCTACTTGTAAAAAAAATGGTGCAATAGTCCATGAAAATACCAGAATTTCGAACATTAGATAACAATACATTCGGTATTTATTCTAATTTGTAAAACAAAAATTAAATTCAAATTCGACCCACTTATCATGTCGAAATTTTTCGCTATAAATGCGTGAAATTTCCACGACACTTTATCAGTTGATTCAAACAAATCTGACAAAATGTACAAAATTGTGAGTATTTTCGAAAAATTCCGTAACTCCCTTTATAAATTTTCTATATTTCGGAAAAATAGGTAATCGGTTTGGCTTTAGTAGCAGTTGTTATCGCAACTCCAACTCCCGGACCTAAAGCTGATCCTGGACTAGTGACCGCCACTTATGCTTTACCATTTGTCGCACCTGCCGTAGCCTACAAGGCTCCATACACTGCAGGTTATGCTGCGCCGCTAGCCTACTCTGCCGGTTATGTTGCACCATCGGTTTATGGCTATTCGCCATATTCGGCATCTTTAGTTGTTGTGTAATTTCATTCTAATTGATTAAGTAAATTTTTTTTTGTGAAAACTGTACAAATAAAATAAAATCCGATTAATCACAATTTAATTTTATTATTTATAACATTTGAATTAACAATTTTTCGATACAATTAGACTACAATTAGTGGAGAAGTATAATAAGCTGCAGGCTCATAATATTCATCTGCATAAATTACAGGCGCTGTTAAATCTGCAGAATATGAAATAACAGGAGCTGCAGCTACAGCAGGAACTGTATAAGTTGCTGCATAAAAATAAGGGTTCGGTTTCGGGGCTGGAGCCGGTTTTGGGGCTGGTGCAGCTAATGCACAAGTCAAAACAACAAGAACAACACACTAAAAATTCAAAAACAACTTATAAATTCGAAATTATTAGAATAACAAAGCAAACTTACCAATTTGAACATTTTTTTTTTGGTTTTGTTTAATTTTAGTTGTAATCAAATTAAATGATTGATTGTTAATGATTAACTTAAGTCTGGGCGCTTTTTTATATCTATGATAAGTAGCCTTAATGTGGTAGGTTTATTATTGATATTATGGAAAATAAGGATTAAATAGTCATTAATATTCTTTGAAATCATTGTCATTGACCCGGACAATGAAAATGTACGTGAAAATCTTCGATTTATTTCTATTATTATTTACTGGACTTTTCGAGATCTCAAGGCAAGTCCAAATGAAGTCCAACAATGTCAAAATCGGAAGTTCAAGGTGGACTCAATCACAGTAGAGATGAGATATTGGGGGGGATTTGAGTATAAGGTGAAGACGCACCTTTAGCTCCCATCTCAAGTGGACGATTCTCGAGATGAAAATGAAATATATCCTGTATAGCCCTCCGTTTACACGGGTGAAAACCGTATAAATCGAGACTTTTTCCAAACGAGTCCAATTTCTAAAATTTGCACTATTCTTGTTCGTGTAGAAAACGAACGTTTTGATCAAAATTTTGGAAAATCGATATTTGGTCTTAAGTGAGTTTTGTCCAAATTCTTTTGGCAGTTTGGTAAAAGTCAAAAATTTCGGAAAATTGCTATTTTGATAGAGTCTAAGCCGAATTTCCAGCTTTCCATTGACTTTATTGAGTTTTATTTCCCCAGAATATTTAGAGGCTCTTGATTTTGAAGAGGTCTCTGAGATTCACGAAAATCGATATTCTAATAGAAGTGAGTTCTGTTCAAATCCTTCCATTACTTTAGTAGAAGTCAAAAATTTTGGAAAATTGCTAAGCCAAATCTCCAGTTTTTCATAGATTTTATAGAGTTTCATTTTAAAATTTCCCCAGAATATCCAATGGTTCTACATCTCAAAGTCATTTCCAAGATCAGAATTATTCGCATAGCTCATAGTTTTGTAGCTTTACTCAAAATTGATAGACCAGGAGAGTTATGTCTCCTCGCAAATTTTGGCGCTTCATCTCTAACGATTCGAAAACAATTGAATAAAACAATAAAATGCTTTCATGATTCTAATTTTATTTACAATCGATTAAACATAAAATAAACAAAACAATTTTTAAACAACAACATAGGGAGAGGAGTAGGCAGGATAAGCTCGATAACCAGCACTATAAACAGATGGCGCTACATATCCAGCTGAATAGGCTAATGGAGCTGAATAAGCGACCGGAGCAGAATAAGCAGCCGAATAAGCAACCGGAGCTGCTACAACTGGAGCTGTATAAGCGGCTGCTAACAATCCAGGATCGGCTTTAGGGGCCGGTTTGGGCTCTGGGGCGGCAAAACTGGCAGCAATCAGAGCGACGAAAACGATCTAAAATCGAAATGATGGAAAAAATTAATGATGATTTCATCAATTTTTTTTCAATACTTACAAATTTGAACATCTTGCTGGATTTGGTTGATTGTCAATGGGCTAATTCGACTGATTGATTTCGATTTCGAATTGGCAATTTATATTGGAATATTTCGAATTTTGGTAGGGATGAAATTCAATGTGTTTTATGCAATAATGATTTTTTTACAACATTGATGTGTTGATGTGTTGAATTTTTAAAAAGCGACTTAGATTACAAAATTCGTCATTCGACAATGTCAGGAACGATTTCAAAAATAAACAAATCTAGCACAATATTCAAATTGGTTTTTTATTTTTCATCAAGAAATAAATCATTTGAAAAGAAATCGCGCTAATTTTATCGATTATAGAATTAGCAAATAATACGAAATCA
>JAZBGZ010000661.1:7843-20969 GCA_037414795.1 Stenodera caucasica | reverse complement strand
ACTAGGGAAAATCCCAGCCGGAAAAAAATTATTTGTTAAAACCGGACTTGACTAGATTTCTGTCTATAATGCTTTTTCGGTCGATTTTTCCGATTTTTCACACAAAGAAAAGTCCAAGAAGAGGAAAATTCCACTAGGAAAGGATCCCATCGGAAAAATCCCACCGAAAATGAATCCTGACTAGATTCCCAATTATAATCATACTCAATATGATTTATCTGGATCTTCCTATAGAGAAGACTCTTAGAAGAGAAAAATCCCACTAGAAGATGATCCCACCAGAAATTCCATGCGAAACAAATTATGATCCGACCAGACCTGGTTAAATTTCTATCAATAATTGTTTTTCTATTCAATTTTAGTGGGTTTTTCCACACTGGAGAGGAGAATCCTACCAGATGATGATCCCACCGTACAGATCCTACCAAAAAATAATTATGACTAGATTTCCAATTATAATTATTCTCAATACGATTTTTCTAGATCTTTTTATAGGGATAACTTTTATAAGAGACGAATCCCACTAGATGATCCCACTAGAGAAGATCCTACTCAAAAAAAAATGACTAGATTTCTGTCTATGATTATTCTCCAATTAATTTTCCTGAGTTTTAACACATTGAAGAGTCCAACAAAAGACAAATCCCACCAGGTAATGATCCCACCGGAAAAATCCCACCAAAAATTACTCATAACTAGAATCACCTCAATGATCATTTTCGATTATAAATCGATTTTAACACAGATTGTTATCCAGATTTAGAAAAAAAGTGGGCGTGAGATCCCACTGGAAAATTCCCACTAGTGGAGAATCCCACCGGAACACATCCGACTAAACAATAACAATTATGTTAAGTGACCTGATTCAAGCTCGGTCTATGATCATTTTTCAATCGATTTCATTTGGATTTTCTTCGGAAAATTTAATTTTCAATGGGATCTGATAATGAACAAATAATGTGCTAATAAATTTCGTTATATATAAATCAGTTCCAATCTCCATAATTAGTGATATTTCCACTACTGATAATTATCTAGAAACGTTTGTGTTGTTATCATTATAGCCTACTTTGATGTGATAATAATGCTGAAATTGGATTTGTGAATTTCGTTTGTTAATAATTCATTGTTTTACAACTACTGTTATATGATTCGATAATTCAATTGTAGTGCTTTTCTTTTATTTCTCTCTAATTCAAACAACTTGATTTTCCAATTGAATATTTCACATTATTATAATATTCTACACATTTCCAATCTACTTAAATAATAAAATATGTCCGAAAGCGGTACCACAAAAAATCGATTCATCCACAATAGTGGAAATTACAATAATAGTAATTTCCAATTCGAAAGAAAAAGTTACGACAACTAAAATCGTATTGAAAGAAATTAAAATGTATGAAGTGGAAATTTTGGAATGGAAATTTACTATACAGCTATTGGAATAATTGAATCTGTGTTGAGAGAAATGTTGGAAAATTTCAAAACCAAAAAAAAAAAAAAAAAGAAAATTTCCACAATTCCGAATAATTTCCAAGTCAATACGACCAATAAAAGTTTTATCATTTCGTCTAAAAAAAACAATTCCACGTGGAAAACCCCAATAATAATAATAATAATAATAATAATAATAATAATCATATCGGAAAATTCATTCGAATAAAGTAATTAAACAAAATATGGTTGATTTAATTCAAATTATAATCAACATTATAAAATTTAATCCATCAAAACTAATTTTAGAGGACTTAAATCCGGATTTGTTCATTTTCCAAATTAATACAGCATGTGCTTTAGCTGATTCGTAATTACACAATAATCCCCATTTATACAAATCGAGCTACGAATAGCCAGTCAATTAACTATTTCTTTGGCTTCTAGAATTATTTTTATCTACATTCAAATCAAATATATTTGTGAATTTCCATGAAGTTTTCAATTTTGTGAAAAATCGAAGTTTCGGAATATATTGAAGACTTAACGAACCGATTTCGGCTGAATTTCTAGAATATCGCTCCAAATATGCCAAAAATTCTATAGAGTAAAAGAATGGGTGTGGCGCCAAGCCCCGCCCATATAACTCCAAACTCGAACTATACGTAAAATATCTACGTGGCAATTTTTTTTTAAATTAGCGGAATTATTGAACGAGTTCTACTCATAAATTGTGCCAGATTATTGCAAAAAGAAAATAAACGAAAAAACTAACAATATATCAACAAATCAGCTTGAAACAATGAAGAAGTTTCAAAAACTCCACGATATAAATCAGGAAACTTTCTTCTATTACCTATGAATAACTGGCGTGCAACTTCCATAAAATGATAATAAACTCTTCTATAAATTCGATGCTACATTTCTATTAACAGCTAGAAGTTTCTGGTTTTGGAAGGAAATTTTGCCGTGAAACGATGTTGTCGGAAAAAATTTATTTATTAATTTTCTGAAAATCGTTAGAGTGGAAAAAATTCGAATTTTTCTTGCCCTCCCCTCAGATATAGAATATCTTTATGCAGGTAGGTAATAGAAATATAAATTATAGTCATTTTTCATTTTAGTAGATTTCATTTTTTTTTTTTTTTTTGCCTGCCTGTATCATTTTATTCGCTTCATATCGTCTCGTTTCTATTATAAATACTCTTCATTACGCTTGAGGGCGCTCGAAATTACGCATCGTCTCTTATCAGATTCGAAATTTCCTCGATATTTCACAAAAATCTATGTCGAAATGGTTGGATTTTTCCCCAACAACGATCGAAATCGTTGGAAATTCCTTCAACAATAATCTTACAATTCAATTTATAACAAACTATAATTACAACTTAACATCGAGAATAATTGAACACCTTTGTAACATAATTCCAGATATATTCCACATATATATATATATTCATAGAAACCTGTTCGTACTTGTTATACGACTAGTTTTAGTTAGAAAACAATGCAAAATAGTTCACAAACGACTGTTACCTAGTTTCAAGTTAACACGTATAATCGACTATTATGCAACATTGATACGATTCTAGTATGTTAATATTGAAATTGATTTAAATTTGGCGCCAATTCTCCGATCCGACATCAGCGCCCTCAATCAATCAACCATCTATTGAGTCATTATTTGTAATTTGACGGTAGTCTCATCGATTTAGCTACTTAAGAGAGAAAACTATCTGATAATTGAGGTGTAATAACAATTTTCCAAATTTTCGATACGATTCCAGCACAAAAATCTAGGAATTAATTTGAATTTAGCGCCATTTTTTCGTAACGACTTTAGCGCCCTCAACAATTCGCATATCATCAGTGGAACAATTTTCTAAGTCTTGATCTTCAATTGAAGACGAATCAACTATTGTCTAACAATACTCGAGAGAGTAAACTATCCAAACTTAGAGCTCCCCTATCGATTGCTAACTTTTTGAAGAATATGGAATTTATTTCGAATTTGGCGCCACTTCGATATCAGCGCCCTCAACAAATGAATTCATCAATTCTTCATCTCCAATTTAGAACGCATTCCATCAATCGGATGCTCCAACAATTGTTGAGAGAGAAAACTCTCCGACAATTGACTCCTATTGATTTTCAATGTTTTAGAGTTGATTCCAAATAATGGCTCAAATCTTGGACAAAAAATTCTCAGAATTGATTGGAATTTGGCGCCAATTCTTTATTTCTGATTCAGCAAGTATTCAATCGATTTAAAGGAGAGAAAACTATCCATTATTCGATATCGTTTGGTTCGATTCCGAGATTCAATTATTTTAATTAAATATTATTCAAGAGAGAAAACTATCTCCTGAAAAAAATTATTTCAATATTGTTGGAAATCTTGTTAGTCACAGCCACCTATTGTTAGTTTTTTGGTTTTTTTCTTCTATATTTTTTTAATGATATCTTCGTTGGTTTTAAACAAATGAAAAAACCAACCCTTGTCTCGTGTCAAATTTCTTTTAGTGCTGTTTTTTTTTTGACAAAAAACGTCTAGGCTTTGTGACTATCAGTGATAACGTACCACACTAGGATCAAAGGGCTTTAAGTCTTATCTATTGTTTTTTTTTTTTTTGTTTATAACAGACGAATTTTCGCCTACATCCCTCACAATTCATTTGTTTATTTAATAAATTTAGTTTATAATATTAAATTATGTAATTCGAGATTTGGGGTTGTTGTGGAAATTTCGTAAATTGAATTTAAGGTAGATGAAACTACCCTGATATAACTCACCCTTAGAAATAACAATATTTAATTGGGATAATTAGAGAAAATCTCGATTTTAGGTTAGAATAGACCAAAAACAACTGAATTCTACCAATAATGGAGCTACATTTATCACATGATCGCCGAGTAGCGCCCTCTAATCGCATCAATTCGTACTAATGTAGTTGGCCACGTCAACTAGACGATTTGATGTGTGTGTGTGAGCCGAATTTTTGCACTTTTCCGAGATAAATTGCCGGCTATTCGATTCTATATTGAAGCTATGTTTTAACACATCCGATGAAAAATCGACAATTCTCAACATAAAAATTCCACATCGACATTTCCACCATCAAACTAGTGAAAGATGTAGAAGAGGAAAATCAAAAGAATAAAAAAAACGAAAAAAAAAATAGGAAAACGAGCTGAAATGAACGACTTGTCGACGAGAAATCTATGTCGTTAGTTCGGTGATTTTTCCCCATCGATTTCAATTTTTTCTTACGTGCTCCATCCTCAATATACCTAGATTTTTGTTTAGAACTATTCGAATAAAAGGAAAAAAAAAAACAAAAACGTTTTCACTGTTCAGTTAGAAATCGTTCCGGTATAAATGAATGAATAGTTTTGTTGTAATTTCATTGGTGATGGTCGGATTTTCCGTTTTTCTTCTTCTTTTACGTTTTCCAAATCATCCGTAATTCCTGTCGAAGTTCTTGCCTTACTTTACAACTTCATAAAGATTTCGAGCTTTCAAGGCGAATAGTTAAATACTTATGGAAGAAAAAGGTTGATAATCGACTATTTCTGTGACAAAAGTTTTGGATGATTCGGCGGGAAATTCGGGGGAATTCCCCTTGGAAATTTATTGACCATCAAAACGAATTCCGTTGACGTTTTTCCACAATTACACTTATCTAGATTCCAAATTGTTTTCGTTGTCGTTATAATGAAATTCCACAATTTTTTTTTTATAATAATGGTTAGAGAGGAGTGAGGAATTTTCTTTCCATAGAGAAAATTATCAATTTTCCTCAATTAATTGAAATTATTATTGGTTATAATGGAAGAACAAATCAGCAATTGCCAAACAATTCAATTAGTTTATAGATCGAAATTGACAGCGGTCAATCTGTATAACATACATATATTTACTTGGTGGAAAATCGACGATTTGAAAATTGGATTTCCATCAAAATCAACACATATTAATGAACAAACATCTGGAATAGTCTCCGAAATCGGTTACATTGATTCAAATAATCAAATGAAGCCAGCAATCAAAAAAGAGATTAGTTATTAATGTTTCAATCATATTTTCAGATGTACTATGAATGAGCTATTTTCCATCTAAACTACAATCTGAAGCTCTCAAGTTAGTTGTTTTGGTGTCTTATAGAGGATATGAGTTTTGAAAATGAGGTTAAATCGGGACTTTAGGGAGGACATAATGATTTGCGAATTTGAGTGACGTAGAAGAAGTCCTCTGAAAGTGCTACAGACCAACTGTTAAATCTGCAAAACGAGAAGACTCAACTTTACACCTGACTTAAGTCTGTTCTTGAAGACTCATCTAGGAGGATGGTTACTGATTTGTGAGTTACACTAATAGACTTAAGTCTCATCTTCTATGACAATTTCTGGAATTGAGCTTCACTAAGTTGCAGCTCAAACTTTGAAAAGAGAGAAGAGTCACATGGAGCTAAATCGGGACTTCTCTGTGGTCTCAAGAAAGTCATCGGTAATACAATTTTGACTTAAGTCTTCTTTCGGTGATAACTCCACAAAGACTTAAACTGTTGTGAGTCATACAGATAGACTTAATGAATTTGGTAAGCTCAAGGTTTTCTTTGTATCCGCAGAAGAAAATCTCTTTGATCTGTTTGTGAATCCTCTCAACATTCCTCATTGTTTTCTACTTAAGTCATACTTCTCTCCACATCTTTCAATAGAAAATTGAGGAGACCAACGGAAAATTCTTAAAAGAAAAGTAATAAAGTCGCCAAATTATATAACTGACTATAAATTGGAATTTTGATCTAAGAACAATCGATACTCATAAAATTCAACATATAAACTGATAAAGATTCTATCAATATGTAAATAAAGTTTTGACTTAAGCTCAAATTCTACTTCATCTCTAGTAAGTCTCATAGAGTGGATGGATATAATGAATGCAAAAAAAAAAGATGGTTGTTGTAGTTGGATAACGAAAGACAGGATGGGAAAATGGAGAGAAAATGCAACACACTAACACACAGACATAGATTTATCGAGAAAAAAGGTTGAAAGACAGTTTTCCATTTTGTCGAGAAGATTCTTGGAATATTTATGTGTTTTCTTAGACTAGAAACTTGTGACATACGAAAAATATGCAATTTCAACATACCATTCGTGAAATACTAACAACCACAATAATAATAATAATAATAATAATAATAATAATAATAATAATAATAATAATAATAATAATAATAATAATAATAATGATGAGAATTTGTGAAAAATTCAATATTTAGTCTGTAAATATTGAAGACGAACAATAAAATTACCAAACGATAAGGAAAACTTTCTATTATAATAACATAACCTGAAAATATGCCACGTCATCAATCATTATTGATTAGTATCCACACTAGAGACTTGGTCGAAATGTTTCATATTTTTTGATAAATTGTAAATATATACAATTTTTTTTTCTTCCCACAACAACCATATCAAATATAAATCATCAATAGAAGACCTATTTCGAAATCTTTCAACTAGTTGTAGCTCAAAGAATTGATTAAAATTCTAATAAATGATCTCAAACAACAATTAATTGTATGAAATACGAAAAATTAATGATTAGAGAATTGTTTTTGCTTAAAATAATTAGAAAAACAAAAACAACAACAACAACAAACAAAACGAAAATCAATATCCGAGTTTGAAGTTGTCTAGTGTGAATTTTCATCACTCAAAGAAAATACGAGAAAATCAACAACTAATCAATGGCCATTATCACTGTGATTCATGTTTGTTTTTCCAAAGCATTCTTGTTGAATTTCCCGTTTGTTATCCACAACATTACCAATTGGAAAAAGATAGATGATCTTCGAAACTACCATCTTTTTCTATCAAATTCAATAAAACTTTCTATAAAACAAACAAATTGGATTTCGATTAGACAAAATTTAAAATCAAATAGTTTGATGGATTTAGACAAATTGCGCATGCGTATCAATTTGACGCAGACGCTATACAAATTAATCTAAGCCAACTTTGATTTTTTTCGAAATAGTGAATCCGATGATTGTAAAGGAGAGATATATAGTTAGAATGAGATGTTTGAATAGAGATTTGGGATCAGTTAATTGCAAATTGTTTGGATAAGTTCCGGTATTTAATAATAACGATTCAACCAAATTATAGATAAATAAATGTAACAGACAAAGAGAATAGATTCTAATGAGACAAAGATAGTATTCGTTTTGGGATTGTTATTATTTGATAACGTTACGAAATTGGAAGACTCAAATTAACAAAGAGACAAAGATAGATATATGTATATGTTATATAGAAACAAAGATAGTGTTGAAATTGTGTCCAAAAACAAATGAAATGGAAATGATAAAGTTAAACATTAATTACATCAGATATAATGATTGAAAAAAAAAACAATCGAAACAATGGATAATCGAAAATTATTTTGGGGTCGAAATTTTTTGGGCAGCAACATTATTTTTTTTCTAATCAAGTTTTGCTGTCGAAAATTCACGAAAAATGCTCCAAATTTTCCAAATATTATATTTTGACAGTTTCAAAGTTCCATCATTAATTCAACTTCGTACTTGAATAATCATCATTAAAATCATCATCAACAGATAAATTATAGTTTCTCATATTCGCGACTAGATTGAGATAAATTATAATTTCTATATGTCTTATCAAACTAATCTATCATTATCATCATCATCATCATCATCATCATTACGAGTGAACATAATAAATTAGATAGTTGATAAAATAATATTTAGACTCAACTCACCCTCCAACGATTATTGATATAACTTCCTCAATAATAACAAGTGTGATCAAAACATTGTCGAAATTTTGGGGTGAATAGATAATTCGTACAAAATGATATATGATTGTGGGTGAAATATGGACGTATGTCGTTGATTTATTACATCAAAAAGAAAAAAAAATCATAGATCGAGAATATTGAAAACGTTGAGGATTATTAGAAAAAAATGGATAAATGTCGCTCTAAATTTATTCGACACAATTCGTCAATCATCGTCTATTATTAGTTATAATAATCGACGATAGAGGGCCTGCACTTCACTACACTAATTGATGATTTCTCTTTATATGGATATAATAAATTTTCCGAATAGGGTGGAAATTTTCAATATTTCACCCTTATTACACACAATAATGATGAATTGTCGTTAAAAAAAAAATAATCAAATTAAAATAGTGCCATCTAGATTTAATGTTGAAATTACTCAAGTTAGTCTAGTGGTTAATGGTAGCTCTATTATTATGTTGAAAACAAAACACAACAAATATTTAATACAACTTAAAAGTAACAAAGTCTCGAAATAAAACAAATTCTAGCTTAACATAAATGAGTATACATTAGTCTCTATCTCTTTTTTTCCTTAAAAAAAAAAAAAACATAAACGTATATCTATCTATCTTTGTCTAGTTTTATATACCCATTGTACACCTTTAGTTGTGCTTTAACATTTACCGCCATTGCCGCCTTCTAGTCTGACAGAAAATAAATTGAATCAACTCTTGATATTATTAGATTGTAGTAGTTGGAAATACTGTACGGCTAATTTCAGTACCCAATCTCTAGAATTTAAATGTTAATTTAAAATGATAACAAAACGAAAATGATAGAAAATTCGATTCGGTGTTGGTAAAAATTGTATTTTAATTGAATTGAAAGAAATGACGTTCGGAATCAATTCAAGGATCTATCTTCAAGTCCGAAACAATGAAAAATGTATCATTTTATTTAAACAAGAAAAAAAAGAAAAAGAAAGAGTCACTTTTATGTTATAAGAATAATTTAAATGATTGGATTCTTAGAATTAGAATTGACAGAAATAATGTTCGAGATCAATTCGAGGATCGATCCGTTCTTTCAATAAATACAAAAAAAACAATTCTAACTATAAATTGAGCTGAGGAATGTGCAGTTTGAGAGTGATTCGAGCAATTTCCAATAAATCTCAAGAATGAGCAGCACAATTTCAAGTTAATTGACAGAAATAGCGTTCGGAGTGCAATCAAAGATCAATCCAATCTATCTAGAAATATTTAAAGCCGGTCCTGTTCAATAAAGAATTTTAGTGGAAATTTCCAAAGGGCATTTAAGGGTGATATACCCTTGATTGAGAATACGTATAGAATGACCGGGAACAAGGGCACAATAACCTGAACTAAAACGATTAATCTAATCGAAGGGATATGTTGTCAGTGACATGACCTAAAAGTGGGCGGTGTGAATGTTCAGAGGTGGTACGTATGTCGTTTGATTCTCACACATGAACACTCACACACACATATAAATGTACATATAAAAGGGTGTCTAGCACCCTATTCGAGATGATTTAAGGATTGCAACCGTCAAAAATTTAAAAAATCCAATTCAAGTCTTTTTGTTGAAACAAAACAAAATCAAAAAACGACGACTACTAAATTTATTATGTACAACTTCGCCAAGTTTATAGTCTGAGAGTCTCTATGGAATCGATTTGAATTTTCTTTTTTCTATAAAATTTAAAAAAAAAAACAACAAAATGAACGGAAATAAGTTTGTCGCTTGGTAAAATTACGAATTTATTACTGTAATTTTCAAAGACCGCAGAGAGAGAGAGAGAAATATGAAAAAAAAAGAGAAACAAACATAAATGACATCTCAACATCAATTATTTTTTAATTTAAATAAATCAACAAGACACTCTGAGTGAGAGGGCGTTACTGTCAACTTTCAACTACAACATAATTTGAGGTTATTATATTCTAACCTCAAATTTGCCCAATTAGACAACTGTACCATTTGAATATTTCCCTATCTCGAACTTTAGTCTATAATTTAATTGATAAAATTGTTATCTATCTCTGTCGCACTCATTATTATCGTATTAATCATGGATAATCTATATTCTTATTTTAAGTTCAGTGAAGTAGAAATTTGGGGCAATTAAAGTGGAAATATTGACTTTAAATTATAAAATCCACCCCCTTAAATATTGTATAACCGAATAGCAATCAACTCAACTGTCATATTATCGAAAAAAATAACGTCAATGAAATATGTGTTTCTGTCTCTCTTTTTCTCCGGCCATCTCTCTTTCTGTTAAGAATTGTGATAAGGGTTGAAATAGTAATATTTTGGTAAAAGTCCAAACTTGTCATTTCCCAGTTGTACACCCGTTTTATTTCGAATTTAATCCGATTTTCTTTTGTTTTTTGTTTTTTTTTTTTTTTTTTTTCATCAAAAACAAGAAAAATGAGATCTGTCATAAACATTTGTGTTTATAGTTTTATATCTTAATATAATCTAGTAGGTGTGATATTTTATGGGGAAATTACAATTTTCATAGTTGGCACTATTGCTACTAAATTACACTAATAATTCAAAGTGAGGTTAAATAGGAAAGAATTTTTAAATATTGCACAAAAAGGTGCGATTTATTCGAATTTGTCTAGATTGAAGTGAGATAGAGACATAGAGGGATGATGGGGGTGAAAAATTGTATTAATTAATAAACTCACCGATTTTAATCAAAGATTATTGGATATTTGATGATGCTGGTTGGTTGAAATATTGCCAATCTGTAACAAAAATTAAGAGAAAAAAAAAATAATAGAGAATTTCTCTTCCAACAGTTGGCAATAAACTTTGATAAATGTCACATTAATTAATGTCAAACGTCAATTATTCCACGTCAAATATCAATTGGTCTATAACATAACCTCAATTTAGCGAAATAAAAGCGATTCGAGACGAGTTCAAGGACTGTACTGAGTTAGAGGTTTAATACCAACTTGACAACGATAAATCACTAGACAAATCGAGAATATTTATCCAATTTTCTAGTCTTGAATATTTTAACAATTGAACAACAACAACAACACAAAGTTGTGCTTAAACGACCGACAAACGTTCAAATTTAAATTTCTAATTTTCCAACAGCATTTGTTTTTCGACTAAATCACAAGGAAAAACCCCCATTTTTTCTTTTCCCGCCCTCATTTTTTATGATCAACTTTGATTTTTATTGTAATTTCTCGAACGAATATTAATTAATTCGAGTTTGTAATTGTGTTGGAAGTTTTTAAACTTGAATTTTTCTCCGGAAAAGTCTTTGGAAAACTTCGTTACAATACATTTTCCACTCCAATAACAATAACAAACCGACAACATTTCAATTAATCGAACTTTTCATCCATCCCCGTTTGGAAAATGGCCGATGTGTTGGTTATTTCGTTTGTTTCCATCCACCAGTTTTTCCATAAATTGAAAAACAAAATCGAGATTATCGTTGATTGGATCTATCTTTTGTGTTTTAAGTCTATGGAAAACTGTACTTGTCATTTTCGTTAAATTAAAGTTGTGAAAGAAGGCGAAACAATTGTTGTTGAGTGGAAATTTGTTTTGTTGGAAGAAAAAAATTGGGGGTGATTGGGTGAATAGGGGTTGAGGGTGGAATTTGTGCGAATAAGGGGCTGGTTTTGTGGGATCGGTGGCGTATTCAGTGGTGTGTAAAAAATTTTTGGCTTGGAATTCGGAACTTTCGTTTTCAATTTGATTGGAATTGTGACAAATTCGCTGAAAACTTTATTGCGGAAAATTTTTGAAGGGAAAAATACATGAAAACAACATTTGTTGTAATAGTCGCAATATCGATTCGGGAAATTTTCAGGGAAATGGATTCTTCCGGAAATATTGCTGACGGTCCGGAAAAGCAACAATTCTAGGCACAAAACTGGACAATTACTGCAGAAAATTGCAGTCTCGAAAATTGAACAAATTTCCGAATGGAACTCCAAAATTTTGCAGTAAAAGCTCAAAAATCTCAGCAAATTTCGTGTTGAACAACATTAAGATTTTGCAGAAAAATTTCAGATTCTGCAATTTTCCAGAGATTCTTCTGCTAAAAACCTGGAAAAGTAGATGAAAATGAAGAAAATGAAGAAGCTAAAACTCGACGGAAAATCAACAGTTTTTTTCCAGAAAGTTACAACATTTGGCAGGCAATCCTCAAAAATCTGACCAAAATTTCCAATATCGGACTGAAGAAAATTGAAGAGCTCTGACAAGCCTGCCAAAACTTGCCGAAACAACATAAAACTGCAAAAAAATGAAATATTATTCCGAGAAAATTGAAAGTGACTGAAAACTACACATTCAACAACTGAAAAATCAATTTCTGCAATTTCTGAAAGATGCCTGTAACTTCTATGACAGAGATGTGAAAATCAACTCAAACTTTTTGCTCTCTGAGAAAAGCAATAGAAGAAAATTTATGAAAACTCTTTGAAAAACAGTTTCGAAAACCGAACTTCAAAAATTTGCAAAAAAACTCCAAATATGTCAGTAAAGTGCCGAAAAGAACTAAAGATTTGGAAAAAATGTCAGATCCCCGACTCACTCTCAATTCGTGGAGTTTACAAAGGAAAAACTTCAATGAAGTGTTACTGGGAGTTGCAATGGCAAAACTTCAAAATTAGCCAAGAAAATTCGAAAGCTCGAAGATAATCGAAGTGTTTCTTCCCACTTAACTCGTCTTTTTCGAATGAAGTGGAAGAAAGAAAATGCGTTTTGGGCGCCAATTTTCCGGAAGCGCCGGTCCTGGACTTTGATCGACAAGACGCAAAATCTATTTACGAATCGTTTTTCACCGGTTCCTTTCAC
>JAZBGZ010000660.1:9634-20325 GCA_037414795.1 Stenodera caucasica | reverse complement strand
GATTGATGCGAGGACCATTGCTGATCTGTTGTCATTTGATTTCGAATATTCATAGCCGGTGATAATGGATTTTGTGGACCTGGTGGTGGTCCTAATGTATTTCTTTGTTGATAATTTGGATATTCTGTAGTATTAGTACTAGATGGTGGCATTACCATCTGTTCTAATGCTTGTAAAGTACTTTGTTGAGAATAGGGTGGCATAGGAGGTGCTGGTGATGCTGTTGTTGTTTTTGGTGTGAGACTTGTTGCTGGTCGAGGACTTAATGTTGTTTGTTGCATTTGTGGATGTGGTGACATGTTTGGTTTAGCTGGAGACATAACAGGTCTAGGAGACATTTGTGGAGCAGGTGGTCGTGGTGACATTTGTGGTCTTGGCGACATTTGTGGGGATAATTGTGGAAATGGTGCCCGATATTGTGGACTGGCATTACCTAATGGATTCGATGAATGTTTATTTGTAAATTGTTGTGTAGGTGGTTGGACATCAAGTGGTCTTTGCATAGATTGCATTGATTGATGTGTTTGATTATAACCCATTGATGTTGGATGTACCATAGGATTTTGGGTATTTAATTGTTGAGTATTGGGATGTCCTTGTGATGGTCCATGACCTGGATGAGGTCCTTGTCCCATATGTACTGAAGTTGGTACATTATGTGAACTAGGATGACCTCCTAAATTTTGTGTATGACTCATTTGGCCATATTGTGGCGGTGTTGGTACTTCCATATCTAATTGATGTGGATATTGATGATGGTGTGGTAAACGTTGATGCATATAACCACCATAACTTTGTCCAGTTGGTGCTGTAGGATAACCAGTACCTTGTGGATAATGTGGTGCATGTCTTTGTTGCATTTGATAACTAGCTTGATGTGGTTGTTGCATCATTGGATGCTGTGCAGGCGGGAATTGTTGTTTAGGCTCTTGTTGATGTCCATAAGTTGGCATTGGCTGTTGCCTATAACCACTCATTTGGCCATATCGATGCATTGCTGAATAACCAGCTGCATGTTGTCCCCATCCGGCAGCCGTTTGCATATTATTAGCATCTGCCATATTACTTAATGTTTGATGATCAGGCATTGAATACATGCTATCTGTTTGATAAGGATATTGTGATCCGGCAGTATTTTGTGGTGGACCTGGTGGTCTTGCCATTTGTCTCTGGTGGGAAGAATAAGCGCTACCAGGTGGCCCCATTGGTCTATCGGTGCCATAACCCTGAGCGTACATATTTTGTGCATTTGGATCCATATGATTAAAATCTGTACCACCAAAGGAAGCCAATTTTTGAAGAGGTGTCTCTTGCGAGTAAGTGGGCTGACTATAGGCCGATTGTGCATTTCGTGCTCCCGTCACCGCAGGGTCGAAGTGATCAGTGCCCAATTCGGGCAGACCTTCCAACATTCCAGATCCATCTTCCCCGAACAAGTCGTAAGAGTCCATCGCTTTAAGCGGCACATAGCGTCTCTTTGCTTCTCATGTCACCACAGCATCGCTAGAAAATAAGCAAAAATATCATCCCACTCTCTCAATTCTAATAACATAAACATTTACTATCATTCAACTGGATTAAATTAATATAAACAAATAGCTCATTCACACCTACATCTTTAATAGAAATGAACATGACTAATTGAATTAATCAATTTTAATTAGAAATACACGTATATATAAATTGAAATATAGATAAAAAATAACAATTGAAATAAAATATTAGAAATCTTCAAATAATAAATGGAAAACTTTGGAAGATTAATAATAGCAATAAAAAATGAATACAATAAACACGTCTTAATCGATTAAGGTCACATTATTGTTATTAATTACCATATGAAAGTAGTCATATAAGTGTAGGTAATACATTAATTCGCACACAATCACTAAAATAGTTTTAAAAATGCATTAAAATCAAATTTTTTGTAATTTTCATTAGAATATATTGCAACATCAACTGTTAACGATTTAGAGAGGATAATTCATTTTTTTCTATTTTTTTCGATAGAAAAAATTTTCCATTGACTTACTAATCACGTTAAGAAAATGAAAGGGGCGCTATTTAGATTTCAGTATAGCAAATCTCGAATTGAGGTTAAAATCGATGCAGGCAGCCTACGTAATTTTAGACAAACACACACACACACACATTGACACACACAAAATAGGGGATGACGCTGTAAATTCATTCGATCGACCCGTTGTCAGAAAGAGGAGTTTCTATTGTGACAGTTTCCGCGAATAAATGTGGACAATTCAATAACAATCCGACAAATATATAGGATTGAAATATTGATAATTGTCAAAAACCTACCACCAAAAATAAACAAATAATTGATGAATAAAAAATTAATACTAGGAGTAAATATATCATTTTATTCACAACATACCTGGAAGATCCTAGCGATCAGAACCAAAGGGGAAAAGCTATACGCTTATGTGTAAAAAAAACATAACCATGAGCGGTACAACTTTCCACCCCAGGGCCCAATCAGAATGTAAGCTTTAATATTATTACCCCCACTGTCTTCGCTCTCTGTTGCTATATTTCATCAATCGAACCTCCCCACAGTTAGTTCGCGTTCACTAATTAACATCAACAATAATCATTATCATTATGATCATTATCATTGGTTATAGCATCCGCACCGGGGCCAAATAAAACAGGACAACAATCAAAATCGATACAGTTGATAGGTGGTGGTAGTTGGGAATAGTTGTTAGTTTGATGGCGACTATGACACACACCAAAAGATAAAAAATAAAAACAAAATTTCGACAATTATATTAAATAATAGAATAATAAAGATAGAGATGAAGACTAACGTTATTGAAGACCTTAGTCGAAATTATAAAAATAATAACCATAGCAACCATCTGTTGGATCAGTGAATGCCGTTAAAAAAAATTATAACAACAGAAAAGATATAGAACAGCTTAGGAGAATTTTAGTTTCAATGAGGACAAACTAGAAATATATAATTAGTAGGGTTTCATAATTGTAATTGTTAAATGCGGTCTATTATTTATAAAATTTTAGAAAGTTTAAAATTTCATAGTTTTGTTGTTTATTTTTTTGATTTTTGATCTCATATGACCCTTGACAAGCCGTTTTGTTGAACTTTACAATTTTTGTATTTATTTCGGGGATATTTTTCTATTTTTTGTTTCGAAAAACGTGAAGATCAAAGTTAAATGAGCCTCAATGATAGTTTGGCATGATTTCTGATCAACAACAATAACAAAAACAAGCAAAATTATAAAGAACAACAACACATTGATCGTCGTTTAATAACAAAAAAAATAATCATAAGAATTATATATTCTATTTTCGTGTCAAATAAAATCTATTTTTATGTAAAAGCAAAGGGTGTAGTCATTTCCTCCTCCATCATTTGAAATTGAACAGTTTTAGAGGCACTGTCTGGTTAATCCGAAATCGCAATCACACACACACATATTCAATATTACCACCATTAAAATTGTATACGGATAACAGAAACAGAAGATGTGTGCGAGAGGTAATTACGAAATTGATTAGCGAGCGGCGCGGTGCGGCGTACAAGCGAAATATATATATATTTCTACTATATATCTATATGTATATAGTAGAAATATATATATTGAGTTGGGGGTGTGCGGGGGTGTATGGGCGTCCGGATGCCCACTATCGTCATCGTCGTCGCCGTCGTCGCCACATCGATTGCTTATACCGACCATCAAACATCTAGATATAGAAATGATCAACTACCACCACCATCTTCAACAACAACAACAACAACATAAATGTTGTTGCTAATCTTTCGCTAATGTTGTCGTGGCCGTCATCTTTTCAGTTTTATCAATCGAGCCGGCTTTGGACTCTACGTATATCTAGAAGAGAGGGAACAATGAACTCTGCTGGTGATAGTTATAATACTTCCACTACATGTCCTTACGTTTCTTGTTTTCATTTTTATTATTTATTAATATCGTTATTATTATTATTATCGATTTATTCTTGATAATTGCTGAAATTCGGTATTATTAATTAATATTAACAATTAACAACAGTTTCATTTGTTTCATTTGGAATAATAACCAATCAGGTGAGGGTTGTCGGTTTAATATTAATTTGATTTATCGAGAATCAACCAATGGCGACCCGCTTTCTTCTTTCCATTTTTCATTTCTTTTATACACAATTAATTAATTAGTTCTCTCTCTAACAATAATACAGGTCTAATGAAATTCGATGATTATATTCTAAATAAATATGGGTTTATTTCGTTATTTTTGTGGTCGTATTTTTTTTGTTTTTTTTTTTTTTTAATCGCTGATAATATTTATGTATATTTGTATATAAACGAAATTGCGGAAACTCACCATGGACACCGTCGTTGTGTTCCTGTCCCGTCCGTCGTCGTCGTCGTTGCCGTCTTTTACACACTCTCTCTCTATTTTATATATGTATATGTGTATGTGTATATATGTATATAGATATATACCTATGTGTGTATGTATGTATAGACCACCAAACTCTTTTTCAATAAATATTACCGAAAAATTATACAATTCACTTTTATATTTTTATATTAAAAACTATTAAATTATTAAAATCACATTTGGATTGAATGAATTTTACTAAATTTTTACACTTTAACAATGATTATATACATAAATTCACTTAATTAAATTTTGTGTATAAACTGCACGTATAAATGAGTACTCCATTTTATCATTACGCTTGTGATCGATACTAGCGCCACCTATAACAATGTTATTATTATTATTACTATTATTATTTACATATATATAACTGGACATGGCGGGAAATTCGAAAATTCTAGAATAAAACTCAAATATCCCCAAAGTAACTAGAAAATCACAAAATCGTAACGGAATGTATAAAAAAATATTCTGAGAATAGTCAATTGATTTATTTTGATAGATATAATTATAACAGAAATTTAGATGGATTTTAATAAAATAAACAAGATTTTATTATTGTTTAATTTTCTTAGGTGCAGGTCCATCAACTTCCATAATACTGCAATCATCATCTAGACAAATAACCGAATCATCATCTTTGACTGGAGATTCTTCGATATTTTCAATCAAAATCAAAGTCTTGCCATGTCGTCTGCCAACTGTAATTTCCCCCAAATTCAATTATTGCAATAATAGATTTAATTCGATTATTACCAGAATTTATGTAAACTTTTCGGCCACAATTCGTTATTGAAGCCTTAGCTTGTTGTTCACTCAGACCAAAAATTAAGCCTCTATTTGTACCAAATTAAGAAAATCCACTCGTGATAGAAATAATTATAATAATGATAATGAAGGATACAGATTGATGATATCGTACGGTCCACGAATGTAGAGCGGATTTGTGGCACCACTTGATAGAATTATATTTCTCGATTTAGTGAATGAATGATAAATATGTGATAAATTGATAGTATTTTTACGTATTGTTGCATCTGAAATGACTGGTCCATAACATATTTCGCAATGATAACCTTTGTCAATTAATTGATGATATAATTTTCTACCACGAATATAATACGATTTATTCGTTGGATTTATACAGAAAATATCAGCGTCCATATTGTTCACGATAAACTACAATAAAACAGGAATAATGGCATGATTTTCATCGTAATTTGCTAAAACTAACCGAAAATGCTGTTGAATTTCCTGGCATTACACCGATTAGATCATATTTTCTGTAATTTGGCGATTTAATCTAGAAAACAAACAGCCAAAATTAGGGACATTTCCAACAATGATTTTGTACAAATTACGAGTCTAGATACCGCTTCTTGATTAGAAATATTTATGTTCAAGCGACTCAAAATCTTCAAATCCTCACAACCCTAAAATTACAGATAATCGAGTGAAATAATTAATCATCTTAAAATTAATCCAAATTACATCAACGGCTCTAGGTTCAAATGGCGCCGGTACAAGATCTGATGTATCAATATTTTGAGTAATTGCTATAGTTCGATATCCATCTGCAAAATTATCAAAAATCAAAATCAATGAATTCTTGTTCGACGTGAAATTCTCACAATTATACAATAATCTGATTGTTGTATCGTAACCACCATTTTCGAAAATTGCTTCAGGTATATTATAATCGAAAAAACTCTTAGCATCGATCATATTCCACGTTTTATAAATTTGAAAAAATCATTGAAAACAAACACATGCGGTGATTGTTGAGGTTATGTCGTGTAATCATCGCGTTAGAATTCGTGATTTTTCCAACTCGTAGTGATTATCCACGATCAATATAAGAGGGCGCTTCATTTCTAAAACGAAACTATTCGTATCGTCTATTGGTTAATAGATGGCATTAGTATTGAAAATAGCGCCATCAGTATTGTTTGGACTATTTTCAGTAGATGTCGCTGTTTCGGGAGAAAATAGCGCGAAACTTGAGTGAATATATTCAGTTATTGCTGATTAGAATTTATAAATTCTATGAATAATGTGAGTTAGAGTCATTGTTTTTCCGCATATTTTTATATCTACGATCAAGAATCATTACGAATTCCCAATGACACATTATATGTAAAACTAATGTTTATTTTATTTGTTAATTATTTTATAATTCAAACAATTGTCGATTTTGAAAGCAATATCATTACATGATTGCTGTTGTAGTTTGAATAATAATCTTTTTCTATTTTCAAAAATAATTCACTTATAATAATGATTCGCTGCGTTTTACCTTGATGTTATTTGTTGGTTGATACGATACAAGAATAACAAAGGAATTGTAGTTTTATTAGAATATTTTTGGCCTTGATTTGATTCCATTTCTAGTGAATTATTCCGAAAATGTTGCGAAATGTAATGCCATAGCGTCACCTTGAAATTTGTTCGACTAGCCATAAAAATGAATATTTTCAAAATTTCTTAAAGAACTCGGATGAAGCCAAAATCGAATTTTTAACAAAAAAAAAGGCCTGGATTTTTTAAGGTTGTCTGGCTCATGATGAGATTAATTTCCGGTGGGAAATTGCATGATGATCATCAATAACAAATTAAAAACGAATTAAATCATCATTCCTCAACAATATTTGCCAAAATCGATGTTTACAAGAGAAAATAATGAAAATAATGCTTGTTTATAAAAATGAAGGGTATTCACCGTTCAAGAGCATCGAAGGTCGCCGCATCTAATGCAATGCGCATTTAAAATATTGAACCGGTTTCGGAAATGCGTCTCCAAATAAGAATATCTCCATTTTCATCGAAATACTAAAAAAACTGAGCAAATTTCCTTTGTTCAACAAACAAATTAATTGCGACGATGATTCGTCTTAATCGCGAATTCTTTAATTTATAATAATAAAACAAAATTTGAATAACAATTTCGAGTTCAATGTCTCGCTATAATTGTGTTATATTCGTTTTTCACTAAGCTTTGGAAAAATTCTCAAAATCATTCTCATTATAATATTACTTTATAATAGATAATAAAAAGAAAACAACTGTGGGAAATTCTAAATATGATTCTATTGAAAATAGTTTCGAATTGACGTTAGCAAATCTATCAAAATTTTTGGGCAACTCATTAATGGCCGATTACGAATAAAATAAATTGGAAAATCCAGTTTTATTGTAAAACTTAGGTACGAGACTTTTCAATTTCTATGAATATTAAATATTAAACAGTTACTCCATATAGTCGAGTTTTACTGAATATTTGAATAGATTCATAGAATTCTCCTTGGTCATTAATATATTTAAATATCAAACATTTGGCACATATGCTGCGGGTTTGGGCGCTATACACGTGTTGAAATCTCCAATTCGTGACTCGATAATAGTTGAATTACAGCCGTAAAAATGGAGGCTGAATCGATTTTTGTAAATTAACTAGAACTTTTGCTAATTAAACAGAATTTTCGAACATTTAAACGCATTCGATGAGGATAATAATAATCTAAATTAGTTGCAAATACAAGTTTTAAATGATTCCAATAATAATTCAAAAACACTCTTAGACAGGGCCGGATTCGTATTTGTTCGGTCTCAAAGTTTTGACTTTGTTTCAGTAAGCTTGATGGTTAGTAGTTGATGAAGCATGAGACGATTTTATCGAAAATAATAACTGGAAAATCAAAATTTGATCTTGTCCTGCCCTTAGGGCATCAGTTTTATTCTAAGCACCCCTTGGTCCTGTGCTTCCAGTCAAATAAATTTCCCTGAAAAATTTTGTCTTTGTCCGAAAAAAAGAACAATAATCGACCTTTATTTGTCTTTGATTAGTATCGAAACTTGGAATTTTAGGAGAAAAAATCAAGTTTTCCACTTAAAAACAACAGATTGGGTCCAAGACTCCTGTAGAGATGGGAGCCGACTCAAGTTACTCTACATAAAGTATCCAATTATTAAAACGTGACATTATTTGAAATTTACAACAACAAGGCCCTTTTTCATCGATTAGCTAATGATCAAAACAGAAAATTTCAGGAAACGGGTCAATTACTTTGTGGTTTCTCGAATTTATTTGCTTTGAACAAAATGAAGAGCCGGGTCCAAATGCAAGAAAAACTTGCACACTACCTGCGAGTCGAACTTGCAGAAAATCGAAGCTGGTCAGGTATAAACTATTTATAAATAAGCCTGCAGTAGAGTGGGGCTATCATTATTATATTCCTGTATAAATTTATTCTACCCCCTACTTTTCGAATATTATTTCCTCTACTTGTATAGAAAAACTGATACATCACCGGCACCAGTGCAAGAATTTTGCGATATGTTCGATTTTTGAATCGATCCGATAGAAAAAAGTTGATTTAATTTTGTTGACAATTAATAATGCGAAATGTGTTCTTTTTGTTAATTGGGAATATCAAATGAGGAAAATGAAGTCACTTTCGTTTGTATTCTTAGTGTTGGTGTTCTTTTTAACAATCCATATCAATTGTGACGTACAAAAAATATCGATAAATAATACAAAAACAATCAATTTTAAGCAATTAATCAAGAACAATTCAACGAATATTGATCCATTGTATTTGAATCCGTTGTTAAACAATGAAGAACGTGGAAAATTGTGCTTGAACGATATCGATCAATGTTATGTAGAAGGTGAGTTTCTTTCTAATTTTCCAACTTAAACTAAATCAAATTATAGCCTCAAGTCGTCTTCAATTACCAATCAATTACTAATTTGCGAAAATATTTCCGCGTTATTTCCAATGCTAATCGTGTATTCGAATATTTGCGATTTTGCAAAAAAAATCACGTCTTCATCGAAAGAAATCTCCAAATTTTTGCAATAGCTAAATGATTGTATAAAAATCAAATTATTCTTCCGGGTGTCGAAATACGTATTTTATTTTAGCGATCAATAACCGAAATATCGATTAATTATTCGTATGACGCGAGTCTTAAAATGTTCTCGCCTGGATGATGGCCTGAGGATTAAATCGGTAAATAAATACAGACTAGAACAGGATTTTGTAGATGAATAAGAAGAAGAAAAACCAAGCCGCAAAGCTTCTTCTTGGTAACAACAGGTCATCGCCATGGAAATAATCATAAATTACGAATGAAAAACCACAACCTGTTGATTTGAAGTTCTTACAAAAAATATCTCTCAGACTCAGATTATAGAACAATTATTGAGGACAATAACAATTTGCGTTACACTTTTCAATATATTTACATAATAAGTAATTTTTTCGTGTTTTATTTTAAACCGTGAATGCTGCATTTTTCGTGGACATTGAACTTTTCTAATGTTTTTTCTTCAATTTTTTCCTCGTCAGCACAAATTCGAATTATACAGTTCAATCCAGGATAAAAGTCAATTACAAGACAATTTTTCTCAATCTAGCATAATTCCATTGATATTTCCGTAATTAAATTAGTCAAATTTGTGTTAAAATCAACTAATTAAGCTGAATGAAACTCGTCTCACATTTTCTTGAGATTGTAATTTCATGCATTTAATCTTGGATTTCTTCGCAAGCATTTTCTAATTTAAATTAAGACAATGGGGTGTTGAGTAATCAATTGTTGGATTCAAGGCCATGAAAACACGATAATTGTCATGGTTATTGCCCAAAATTCAGTCTCATTCGATTTAAAGGTTTTCCAGTTTCTCCCCATAATCGATCGACTTTCGGTATATAAATAAAAACCAATCTCGGTCAAGTTCATTGAAAAACTTTATGATCATTTTTCAGATCACGATTATGAAACAATTGCGAATCGTCTATTGAAGATTTTTTTCACATCAACATCAACTCCATTCGATTTCAATGAGAATGGCGTTAGTCAAGAATGTAAAAAACAAAATCAACAATACTTGAACGATTTACAACAATTCCAATTTTGGGCGTTGAAAAGTGAGTTGTTCTTTGTTTTTTTTTTCGGTAGGATTTATTACAATTTGTTTTTTTGATATTTCAGTGTATGATTCTTCGGCCAAAATGCCCTCGGGTATTCTGAGCGGTAATGTCAATCAATTGGGCGATTTCGATATGTGCCTCAATACGAATAAGCCTGAAGACGATATTAAAGGGCAATATTGTCTAGCTTCTGTACAAATTGAGAGTTTTTCGAGTCCGTATCTGGCCGCTTTACAACATTTAGTCCAATCACATTATCATTTCAAAAGTCGTCTGGACGATGTAAGCTCCATTAAGCCTAAAATAACAAATGATCAATTTTTTT
>JAZBGZ010000659.1:19667-34161 GCA_037414795.1 Stenodera caucasica | reverse complement strand
TCTGTATTCGTTCACTGACATGGTTAAATAGAATGATTGTGTTGATAACTTATTTTCTCAATCTTCCAAGTATTCACATTAACCTAATCGTAGGTTACCTTATTGAGCAACATTTATTTATTTTTATTTACGGTATAAAGCTCGCTTAGTTCCCCAGTCTATGTGAGTGATAGTCTGAATCACGTTGAGACTGAATCATCATTTATGAAATCTGCGAATAATGTACAAAATCGTATGCCACAAGACACAACATCTGCTACTACTACTACTGGTTTGTCTGATTGATCCAGTCGCATCATTTTGGTTCGAATGAGTGGCAAGCTGTGATCTTATGCACTTTACAAGTAGTACCTCTCACTCACCTATAAGCGAGAAATTTCATCACACAATTGTCCCCATCCGTATATCAAATACTTGAGTTCTGATCTCAACGTAATTCCAATCACCGTCTCTATCATTCGGTCATACCTTGGAATGTTTCCCTTAATTTGCAGGCTAGTCAGTTTGCATAGGCTGAGCGAGAGTCATTAGCTTTGGTCATTTATTTGGCACAATGTAAAAATCACCACCCTCCACTGCACTGAAAATTTATTCCACCTATCCTTATTTCTAAATCCACTAGTGTATCTTTATCTGACTGATTGAAACAGTCTTATTAGGAAGTCAGTCAACAGAACCATAATGGAGAGTGAAAATCCCAACTTTTAATTCGTCATTTCTCTTCCAATTATTATCACAAGCTCCTTGCGTCTTAGAGTATCCACGGATAACGCCTGGTTTCATCCACGAAGGCTTCCTGATGTTACACTCATGATTACGTCACATCAATTAAAGAACACGTTCGATGAGAATCACAACGTAGTTAATTTTTTTGCAGGAATTCTTCATAACATTCAATTTTCTCTACATGATCAAGCAAGAAGTGATTAGATGCTTCTTATGACGAATGTGTTGTTATGCAGCCGTGTCTTGTTCACGTTTCAAGGGCTAAAAAATGACACACAGAAACCTCTATGCATTCAACGTATCAAGCTCCCCATTTTTCTGTGTAGATAAAGTGACCATTTATGGTCTTTACTGGGCCCTTCACTCTCCTAGTCATAATACGCTGATCTTTAAACATCACCGCTCAGTTTTTTCACAGGAACCTTTCCTTTACCTACTTTTGATCAATGAGTCATAGTTATTTCTTGTTGTTCCGAAAATATTGAGTGTCTTCATTAGTTTCAGGATCATAACATTGATGAGGTTATCTCGGATAGGCTACATGCCTACCTTCAGAGCTTCCTAGCCATTACTGCGCAGCTCATCTCTTGTCAATTGAGCGAGATGAAAGCGACTTTCATCCACTTATGCCTAATATTTGCCGCTTCACCTACATTAGGTCTTCGTTCGTTCATTAACAGTTTCCTGTGAGAGTGTAGTAGTCACAGGTTGAAAATATCCCCTTTCATGTTGCATAATAAGGCCAATAAAGCTCACTTGATCCAAATAGTGATCTCCAATAGAAGAAAATATTGCTCAATCGTGTCATGGAATTTTGATGAAATCCGAGCTAAAAGACCACATGATCTGTTGCTTCATCGTCGCTCTGATCCATGATTCCCTCAAGAAGTTTGGAATTATCTGTTGCTTCATTGACTATCTCGTTTACTGGAATGGTTTATTCGCTAGTTCGTGTGACTGTGGATTGTAATACAACTTACAATCTGCAGTACACTGTTTTTCTGTTAGTTCACTGACTGAACGAAACTTCAACTGTTTGTCAGTTCTATATCGCTTTTCTAACGATATTAATGTTTGCGTGATTCGATTGATCTAAAATTCTCATACACACAATACACATCATTGGCTACTACTGTTACTGGCTTGTTTGATCGATCTAGTTGCATTTTCTAGAGCTTTATAAAGGATAGCTAAAGATTCAATTTCTCTTATTTATTGATATTACAAGCTCCTCGCGTCTTAAAGTATCCACGGATAACGCTTGGTTTCATCCACGAAGGCTTCCTGATGTCACTATCCGGAATACGTTCACATCAATCAAGAAGCACGTTTGAAAAAATCACAACAATTTTTTTTCGCCATTACTGTGTATTAGCATTCCTTGATTGTGTCTTTCCCAGCGACCTCGTTATGGACTGCTGAACCAACTTCTAATCAATGAGGAAGACTTCTGGCTGACACGTTAAGATCAGTGATCGGAATTATTCTCAAAAGCGCTACTTAGTGAATTCACTTTGCCCAAGTCGGATATGTTTTTTCAGTCTTTATCAACAGTCTCATGGCTTTGAAACCCATTTCTTTTGGTGTTCTCCGAATTTGGTCCGTGGAATCTCATTTTGATACATCGCGTCATCCGCTTTCTCACTAATAATCCGTTTTCTTTTGATGCAAAATGACTAATAATTACCTACCGCCCTCTTGACCTTTCTGTATTCATTCACTGACATGGTTAAATAGAATGTTCGTGTCTACAACATAATTCTCCTATATCTAGAGTATTCACATTTAACCGATCGAAGGCTACGTTGCCTGGCGACATTCTTTTGGTTTTCTCAGTTGAACTTTGAATTTTGCTGATTGGTGAGTGTTTTATCAATAACGTACTTGATTCGGAATCGAGCTCATTCAATTGTTCAGTTTTTGTGAGCGATGCTCTCCATTACGGTGTAACTGAACTATGATCTATTAAATCCTTGAATGATGTACAAAATCGTATACCACGAGACACATCATCTGCTACTACTACTATTAGTTTGTCTAAATGATCTTGTTGCATATTCTAGATTCTCATATGGCAATGCTGATGATTTATTTCTTCTCATTTATTATTATCACAAGCTTCTCGCGTCTTAAAGTATCCACGGATAACGCGAGGTTTTATCCACAAAGGCTTCCTGATGTCACACTCCGCAATACGTTCTCATCGATTGAGGAACACGTTTGTAAAAAATCACAACAATTTTCCCACCACATTGCTGTGTATTTGCATTCCTGTATTGTGTCTTCCCCAGCGACTTTGTGATCGTACGATGGACCAACTCCCAATCTATGAGGAACAGTTATGACTGACACGTAAAAATCAGTGATCGTTATTATTCTCAGAAGCGCTACATTGTGAGTTTATTTCGATAAAGTCGGAGATTATTTATCGGTCTCCATCAACAGCCTTATAGCGTTCAAACTTAATTTTTTCAATGTCCTTCGTATTTGGTCCATGAAATCTCAATCTGATACATTTACTCATCCCATTTTCACTCATATTCCTTTTTTTTTGAGGCGAAGGGGTTGATAATTAACTACCGCTTTATTGACATTTCTGTATTTGTTCACTGACATGGTTAAATAGAATGATTGTGTTGATAACTTATTTTCCCAATCTTCCAAGTATTCACATCAACCTAATCGTAGGTTATTTTTTTTAGCAACATTTATTTATTTTTATTTACGGTATCGAGCTCGCTTAGTTTCCCAGTCAATGTATGTGATAGTCTGAATCACGTGAAGACTGAACCATCATTTATGAAATCTGCGAATAATGTACAAAATCGTATGCCACAAGACACAACATCTGCTACTACTACTACTGGTTTGTCTGATTGATCCATTTGCATCATTTAGGTTCGAATAAGTAGCAACCTGTGATTCTATGCACTTTACAAGTAGTACCTCTCACTCACCTATAAACTAGAAATTTCATCACACAATTGTCCCCATCCGTATATCAAATACTTGAGTTCTGATCTCAACGTAATTCCAATCACCGTCTTTATCATTTGGTGATACTTTGGAATATTTCCCTTATTTGCAGGCAAGTGTTTCCATAGGCTGAGCGAGAATCATTAGCTTTGGTCATTTATTTGGCACAATGTACAAATCAACACACTCCACAGCACTGAAAATTTATTCCACTTATCCTTATTTCCAAATCCACTAGTGTATCTCTATCTGACTGATTGGAACAGTTTTATCAGGAAAGCAGTCAACACAACTATAATGACAAGTGAAAATCCGAACTCTTAGTTTGTCATGTCTCTTCTCAATAATCATCACAAGCTCCGCGCGTCTTAAAGTATCCACGGATAACGCTTGGTTCCATCCACAAAGTCTACCTGATGTCACACTCCGGAATACGTTCACATCAATCAAGGAGCGCGTTTGAAAAAAATCACGACAATTTTTTCACGCCATTACTGTGTATCAGCATTCCTTGATTGTGTTTTTACCAGCGACCTGGTGGACCAACTTCCAATCAATGAGGATGTCTCATGGCTGACACGTTAAGATCAGTGATCGGAATTATTCTCAAAAGCGCTTCATACAGTTTATTTAGCCCAAGTCGGAGATGTTTTTTCAGTCTTCATCAACAGCCTCATGGCTTTGAAACTCAATCCTCTAAGTGTTCTACGAATTTGGGCCGTGAAATCTCATTCTGATACATCGCGTCATACGCTTTTCACTGATAATCCGTTTTCCCTTGAGGCAAAAGGGCAAATCATCACCTACCGCACGCTTGACCTTTCTGTATTCATTCACTGACATGGTTAAATAGAATGTTCATGTTGACAACATAATTCTCCAATATCTAGAGTATTCACATTTGACTGATCCAAGGCTATGTTTATTGACGACATTATTTTGATTTTCTCAGTTGAATTTTGAATCTCGCTGATCGGTGAGTGGTTGATCAATAACGTACCTAATTCGGTATCGAGCTCATTCAATTGTTCAGTCTATGTGAGTGATGGTCTGCATTATGGTGAAACTGAACTATGATTCATTGAATCCTTGAATGATGTACAAAAGCGTATGCCACAAGACACATTATCGGCTACTACTGCTGCTGGCTTGTTTGATCGATCTAGTTGCATATTCTAGATTTTCATATGGAAAAGCTGATGATTTATTTCTCCACATTTATTATCACAAGCTTCTCGCGTCTTAAAGTATCCACGGATAACCCGAGGTTTTATCCACGAGGGCTTCCTGATGTCACACTTCGCAATTTGTTGCCATCCATAAAGGAACACGTTTGTGAAAAATCACAACAATTATTCCACGACATTGCTGTGTATTAGCATCCATTTATTGTGTCTTTTCCAGCGACCTTGTTATCGAATTATGGACCAACTTCCAATCGATGAGGAATAGTTATGGCTGACACGTGATGACCAGTGATCAGTATTGTTTTCAGAAGCGCTACTCAGTGAGTTCATTTCGTCTCAGTTGGAGATGCTTTATCAGTCTTTATTAACTGCCTTATAGCTCTGAAACCTATTTTTCTTAGTGTTCTTCGAATTTGGTCCGTGATATCTCATTCTGATACATTCACTCATCCGCTTTTATACTAATAATCTGTTTTCTCTTGAGGCAAAGGGGTTGATAATTACCTACCGCTTTATTGACATTTCAGTATTTGTTCACTGACATGGTTAAATAGAATGATTGTGTTGATAACTTATCATCGGCTTCTACTGCTGCTGGCATGTTTGATTGATCTAGTTGCATTTTCTAGAGCTTTATAAGGGATGGCTACAGATTCAATTTTTTTCATTTAATAATATTACAAGCTTCTCGCTCCTCAAAGTATCCAAGGATAACGCTTGGTTTCATCCACGGAGGCTTACTGATGTCACACTCCGGAATACGTTCACCTCAATTAAGGAACACGTTTGAAATAATCACAACAATTTTTTTTCGCCATTACTGTGTATCAGCATTCCTCGATTGTGTCTTTTCCAGCGACCTCGTGATCGACTGGTGAACCAACTTCTAATCAATGAGGAAGACTCATGGCTAACACGTTAAGATCAGTGATCGGAATTAGTCTCAAAAGCGCTACTTAGTGAATTTACTTTGCCCAAGTCGGAGATGTTCTTTTAATCTTTATCAACAGCCTCATGGCTTCGAGACTTAATTCTTTTAGTATTATTCGAAATTGGTCAGAGGCATTTCTGTATTCGTTCACTGACATGGTTAGATAGTGATTGTGTTAATAACATAATATACCAATATCTAGAGAATCAACATTCAACTGATCGAAGGCTACGTTGCCTGGCGACATTCTTTTGGTTTTCTCAGTTGAATTTTGAATTTTGCCAATTGGTGAGTTGTTTTTCTATAACGTATTCAATTCGGTATCGTGCTCATTCAATTGTACAGTCTATGTGAGTGATGGTCTGCATTACGGTGAAACTAAACTATGATTTATTGAATCCTTGGATGATGTACAAAATCGTATGCCACAAGACACAACATCTGCTACTACTACTACTGGTTTGTCTGACTGATCCAGTCGCATCATTTATGCTCGAATGAGTAGCAAGCTGTGATCTTATGCACTTTACAAGTAGTATCTCTCACTCACCTATAAACTAGAAATTTCATCACACAATTGTTCCCATCCGTATATCAAATACTTGAGTTCTGATCTCAACGTAATTTCAATCATTGTCTTTATTATCTGGTCTTACCTTCGAATGTTTTCCTTAATTCGCAGGCAAGTCTGTTTTTATAGGCTGAGCGAGAATCATTAGCTTTGGTCATTTATTTGGCATAATGTAAAAATCAACACTCTCTACAGCACTAAAAATTCATTTCACTTATTTTTATTTCTAGATCCACGTTCGTATCTTTATCTGACTGATTGAAACAGAAGCTCATCGCGTCTTAAAGTATCCACGGATAACGCTTGGTTTCATCCACACAGGCCCCCGCATATCACACTCCGCAACACTTTCAGATCGATAAAGGAACACGTTTGAAGAAAATCACAATTTTTTCACGACAATACTGTGTATCATTATTCCTTTATTATGTCTTTCCCAGCGACCACGTGATCGAATGATGAACCAACTCCCATTTAGTGAGGAAGAGTTATGGCTGACACGTAGAGATCAGTGATCGGTATTATTTTTAGAAGCGCTACTAAGTAAGTTTATCTCGCCTAAGTTGGAGATGCTTTCCCAGTCTTCATCAACAGCCTCATAACTCTGAAACTCAGTTTTTTTGGTGTTCTTCGAATTTGGTCCGTGAAATCTCATTCTGATACATCGCGTCATCCACTTTTCCACTGATAATACGTTTTCCTTTGAGGCAAAAGGGTTAATAATTATCTATCGCTCAATTGACATTTTTGTATTCGTTCACTGACACGGTTGAAAGGAATGATTGGATTGATAACTTATCTTCCCAATCTCTAAAGTATTCACATCAACCTACCTGGCTACTTTTTTGAGCGACATTTATTTATATTTATTTACGGTTTTGAGCTTGCTCAATTTTACAGTGTATGTGAGTGATGGTTTGAATTACGGTAGGACTGAAGAATCATTTATGAAATCCGCGAATAATGTATAAAATCGTATTCCACAAGACACAACATCCGCTACTACTACTACTGGTATGTTTGATTGATCCAGTCGCATCATTTAGGCTCGAATAAGTAGCCAGTTGTTATCTTATGCACCTTACAAGCAGTATCTCTCACCTATCTATAAACTAAGAGTCTCATCACACAATTGTGCCCATCCGTATATCAATGACTCTGTTTTGATCTCAACGTAAATTCAATTATTGTCATCTGATCTTACCTTCGAAAGTGCATGAACGTAATCTGACATACAGACACATATTAATTATTCTAATTAATTAATTAGTCTCCCAATTCACAAACTTCAAGATACTTTTTCTCTGTTAGTTCACTGACTGAATGACATCTCCGCCTTTTGTCATCCCATTATCGCCAATGCAATATTAAATTTCGGGTGCCTTGATTCATCTTAAAATCTCATACACACAAGACACATCGGCTACTTCTACTACTGACTTGTTCGATTAATCTAGTTGCATTTTGCAGAACAAATGAAGATTTTATGTATTTCACAAGCAGTATCTCTCATCAATTTTCGAGCTAACAGTATCATCACACAATTGTCCCTATCAGTATATTGATGATTTAGGTTTTGTATCCCTTACGGAATTTCTATCATCATCATTATCCTCATCTGAGTTTTCCTAAGAACGTTCTCTTCAATACGCAAACAATTTAATTCTTATAGGCTGAGCAAGAATCATTCGCTTTTATTATCTATTCGGGACAGTGCAAAGGATCTTGCTTTTTACTGCAAAATATTTTCAATTTTTTTTTGTTCTATTTGAATACTCGAGGCAAGTGATTTCCCTCATTCAACAGGACGAGTCTATCATGATTGGAGCAGGATAGTTGATTTTAAAAGGACTCAAAGTAATATAAATTTATTTTGATTTGGGTTTGATCGTTTAGTCCAGGATTGTGATGTCGTTTATCAAATACATTCGCAAACTATTCGGACCCCACCCAGAAAAGTCTTTTTTCTACAACACTGTTGAATACTGCTATGGGTTCTTGATCCTCATAAGTACAGTTTTATGTCATCTATGGATATACGTTATCGAGTGTTTGATGAATAAAGTAAAGCCAAAAACCTTGCAATTAAGTTTTGTGTTCTCAAGATATCTCACATGAATAACAAGTGGAAAGAAATCATCCGAAGCAACGATTCGAATAATAATTCATTTAATATATAAATTACATTTTCAGGTGAGTTTGCCTCATTCAAGCTTATAACCCGCTAAGAAATTCATATCGAAGATAAAAACAACGATTCTGAACTTGATTTCAGGTATAGATTTTATTTACATAGGCTCATTTGCTGCTAATTCTTCATCATCTCTGAAACTGAAATTACCGTATATTGCTGATCGTTTTTGATATTTTACTGATTAAGTGCAGACCAGAATGATTTCTTTATGGAACTGCTACGGATTTGTCTTTTATCGCCTCAGCAAACCGCAAGATCTTTGATAGAACAGAAAAAAGTTGAGCACTTTGCATTTAATAAGCAATTACCCAATACTGAATCAGCAGGAAATATGGCTCATGAGAATAAGATCCTTTCCATTATTTCGAAATAAAAAGGTAAATTATTATCTATTTTAAAAATGTGGAAAGTAACTATCTTCTGTACTTTCAGGCAATGTAATGATGAGATTTATCGATAACGCCCAATAACAAGAATGTTTTTTCTACCTGGCAAAAATAAGCTCATAAAATCAAAAACGAATCATCCAGAGTTTTGAGTATGAACAAAAACCAAGACGCAAACGAAACGGCAGGAATTTGTTCTGCACTGTCAGATTCGAGCACAATTACATCATATGGTCCCTAAAGATACCACTTCAGAGTAATCCTGCTATTTACTCGATGCGTTGAAGCACTAAGACTACTTATCAGTTCTGCAGACCAATAAGAATTGAGCCATTATTTTCTGCTTTGACTTCTAAAAAATAGGAATGAAAATATTAGAGAAAATCAGAAATTGATAAAAAACATTAAGATATCGGACGCCAAACATAATTCTACCGCAAATTTGAAAATTACTGAATTTTATAGAAATTAACAGAATCATTTCTTGAGATCAGTCTTGGCATCGGATTAGATTTATTGAGATGACGTGACTCCACAGAGTTTGCAATGAACCTAATCAATGTTCAATATTGAACACGAATCTCTCTAAAAATTTCAAAACTATATTTTGGAGTCTCGGCTTAAATTCATAAAGAATAGTACGAAACATCGTGAAAAATAACATTAGCTAGCGTTTGAACCAAATTAGTAAACGAATACCGTAATATCAATAGCACCAGCTAATTTTTTAGTTTTCGGAAACGATGGGGCCTACGTAAATAAGATTAAATTATTATATGAATTGAAACCAAGTACCTCATTATTGGTAAAAATAATCTGCTAAAAGTGGGGAGATAGTAAAGCGATTCATGTAAGAACGAAGACCAAAACGTAAACGAATCGGCAGAAATTTATTCTGTAGGAGTGAAAGTTAGAGCACAATTATATCATTTGGTTCCCAAATATACCGCTTAAGAGGTATCCTGCTAAGTACTTGATGTGTTAAAGCACTAAGACCACTTATCAGTCTCGCAGACCACTCAGAATTTAGCTATTGCGGACTTGCTCTGTTTTGACCTCCAAAAAACAGGAAAATATTGGAGGAGATCAGCGATTGATTATAATATCGAAGCAGCAGAGAATATGGCTTACGTGTCACAATATTATTCTACGACAAATTTGGAAATTATTCAATTTTGTAGAAAAAAGAAGAGTTATTCGCGATCAGTGTTGAAATCGGATTGGGTTTAAAGAGATGACGTCACTTCACGTTCCATAGATTTCGCAATGAAGCTAATCCAATTCGTTCATTGAACATCGATCTTTTTTAACATTTCAACACAACAATCTGGAACTTAGGTTTAGGTTTATGGAGAACGTTGTATAAAATAGTATTAGCTCGCGTTTGAATCAAATCAGTAAACGAATACTGTAATGTCAAGCACCAATTAATTTTCGATGGAAACATAGGCTAAAATGAGGGGAGTTACGTAAATGAAATGACATTATTGAGTGTTTGATTAAAGAATAAATTAAAGCCAAGTTCTCTTTATAATTGTTGAGCGAATCGGAAATAACCCAACATCGAATCAGCAGAGCATACAGCCCATCTGGATAAGTACTAAGCCATTATTTTGAAATAAAATGTAAATTGTTCTAAATTTTCAAAATTTGGTGAATTAATTTCTCTTTTACTTTTAGCATAAGTGATGATTAGAACGCCCAATAACAAGAAGATTTTTGTTTACCAGGCAAAAATAAGCTGATCCAATTGTATGAACGGAGATCAAAACGACAACGAAGCAGCAGATATTTGGCCTGTGAAACTGAAAATTCAAGCATAATTGTACCATACTGTCCTTGAATATGCCACATTCTCCAAATTTAGAAAAAGTGAAACAATTTTGAAATTGGTCGCCAGATAATATCTAGAATCTTATCCAAGTAAGTGAAATTTTCTGCTGCTCAGATAATTTTTTAATATTCAAAATATTTACAGGTGAAAGAAAGAAGACTTGGACAAAAATAGTTGGGTTGGTGGCTTTTTTGCATATTTTTGATGAATGCGCTATCTTAGACGTCAAAGACTCCAAATCCGGTCCTGTACTATAAAATTTTAATGTTATTTTATTTTATCTATTTTATGAGTTACGATGAATTGAATGGATGTATAATCGAGTCTTGTATGAAATAGAATCATATAAAGTATAAAGTCTATTTTATGTTTCGTATTTTGTCCGTTCTCATATCTAACAACATCAGAAATAAATAATAACGAACATCGTTACATAAAAACACTGAAATTTGAGTGGTTATCAAAAACTTTTAGCTTCAAACGTTTTGATTAGGACACCAAATACGCTCCTGATTGTAATTTGGGGCCATTATTTAAGAGATATTTATCCACTTTCATACAGCAAAACCACCCGTCACTAGATTCTTTTTCGATTTTACGAACAAATGTTAAATAAGAGCTTCCACATGCAAGGAATTGGAGAATTTTGATGGAGAAAATCGAAAAGACAAACAAATTCTTTTTGCACCTCCTGAATTCCAATAGTTCTCATATCTATATCACATTTCAATATAATAAAAATAATTAGTAAATAATAATTTAAAAATATAGATAAAGGCCCATAACTGGATGATTTTTAATTATTATACGATTTTCTCTCTCTAATACATTTCATTGAGCAATATTTATCGATAAGTTATGGAATTATTTGTATAAATAATGATTATTTTGTCTAATTATTATAATCGACAAAAAATTTAATGCTCGGTCAACTATAAATTATAAATTATTCAACTTAGAAAGGACTTACGAGATGGTTGTCATGATTTTAAGAAGAAAAGTAAATAATTGGTGACTGATTTGATTTTATCTGTCAGATAAGTGAGTCACAATGATGCCGAATTGTTCGATGTACCTATTTTCATTCAATTGTTACTATAATAATTAAAATAATGAAGTAAAATTGTTTTGTTTTTTTTTTATTATAAATGTAAGTTGTACATTGTTATGGGCTACTAAAAGATAATATTCAGTCAAAATCCACAATATTTGAACTTTGTTGTTATAATAAATTACAACTAATATCTGACAATATTTATAATAACGATATTTTATCACAAAAATTATTATTAAATTATTCGACAATAATTATAATTTATTAAAAATAATATACCTAGATTATTATCTAATACTGATATAGAAAGTTAATATTTAAATTGAAATCCGGTAACACATCAGTCTCTTTTGTCATTATTATTATTTGGCAAAAAGTTGTAACAATGAATTTGAGGAATGTTTTCTTCTTTATATATATTTGATAAAAATTCCAACTACAATTTAATATTTGGTATATAATTAACTGAATGTCCATTACGTTCTTTAGATCTAATCGAATTATTCGATTGTTGTTTTGATTCAGAAAAGACAACACTTGATTTAACTAAGTGAAATAATTTTGAATAAGCTGATCGATATTGACGATTACTAGCTGCATAAATAAATGGATTGATAACACTAGATGCCCACGCCATTATTGATGCAAATACATGCAATATTGGATATTTAATACCATCATCAAATACATTTACTAACATTAATGGTAAAAAACATATTACAAAACATATAAATATTGTCAACATTAATATTGTTAAGCGGCTATCGTCTTTGTCGCGATGAGTCGATTTTTTATCCTGCATTGTAAATCTGTAATATGAATAAATAAAATTTTAATTCAAAGATAAATGGATAAGTAATCGAGATTTACTTTGAATCACACTCGATTATAAATATACACATATATAATTTATATATATATATATATATATATATAAATTTTAAAAATCTCATGCAGCCCTTATTTTTGAAAAAAATGAATAGTAACTTGCAACGTCCTTGAAAGGACCACTTGGAGCTTATTTGGGATATAAAATTACCCATTGAGCTTTTTCAGGAACGGGTCTAAACAAAATCAACTTTCTTAATTTCCATCTAATCAAAAGAAAATGTAATCAAAAAAAAATAAAGAGGATGTCATGCGTATATCGACAAAAAATCTTTCCTTGAATTTTTCATGTGTGGTCGAAAAAATTATTAGAATTTGAGCTAGGGAGAAAAAAATTCGTCGATATTAGGATAGAATAATTGATGATGAATCAAACTTCATGAATAGTCAGCATCAGTATCATTATATACTGCTATTCAAAATGAAGATTACCAATTAATATTGGTAATTATTTTTAGTATTATTGTTGTTTTATTATTATTTTCCCTTTAATATTACGTACTGAAATTTGTATAAACAATAAGTGAATCAGATCATTACACGGATAATAATGAATTAATTAAGAATTCAACACAAATATAATAATTCCAAAATTTAAGAAAAACTATCGAATTAACATTTAAAATTGATAAACAAAACTAACGAATGAAAATGAAACTGGATACGTTGTAAAATTTAATTTTCATCGATTATTTCAGTTTATCAGTCGTTCGATTCCTTTGAAATATTTTTTTTTTCTATTATCGCAAGAATAAAATTCCGTCGATACTTTTTGCAAATTTTCAAATAAATTTTTGTGCTCAATTATTAATTAATTCTTTGACCACATATGAAAGAATTGAGGAAAGATTTTTTGTTGATATACGCATGACATCCTCCTCATTCTTTTTCCACGACATTTTCTTTTGATTCTTTGAAAATTAAGAAAATTGATCTTGATTTGACCCATCTCCGAAATAGTCTTATGGGTACTTTTATATCCCAAACAAGCTTCAAGTGATCCCTCGATGGATCTCGTAAGTCGCTTTTTATTTTTTTTCAAAAATAAGGGCTGTATGAGTTTTTTAAAAGTTAGAGGGAACAGATTGTATATGTGTTTATGTATAATTAGTTATTTTCTTTATTTCTATTAATGATTGAATAAGCATTTATGGATTAATTTCAAAGTAAAACTAATAAGATATGAATCTAGAAAAGCGTGCAGCAGACCCAACCAATTTATTAATAGAACAAAGATATGACAGGATACATGTCTCAACTATAATCTAAACCAATTTATTTATAAAATTGAGTATTGGTTGATTTAAATATATAAAATATTTATTTGAAAAACAATAATTATTAAAAATACTCACTGATGGGCTCTCAGATTTCGTCTCGATTTTTGGACTCTCCAAAAAATACATGTGTATGATGTTATTATAACAGCACATGGTAATGCAAAACCAATTAAAAATAATACTTTTTTCGGTGATTTACCATTTTTTTCTAATATTGTACAGGAAAATGTTGATGGATTCAGGCCTAACCGTCCCCATATACCTAACAATGATGGTAACTGAAAAATATCTATTGTTAATAATTTCAATAACAATTCTATTGAATAGATTTTGGGATCAATACCATTATTATAAAAGCGAAGCCCCATGCAAACAGCAGCTGTAACCATATGGACGTTTTCGAATATAATTGACTGTAGTATTGATGGCACGATATTAATACATATCTATGAAAATTTGAATGAATT
>JAZBGZ010000658.1:577-19935 GCA_037414795.1 Stenodera caucasica | reverse complement strand
TAAAGACTTACTTCCTCTTTTCTTTACTTTTTACCTTTTTACAACAATAGAAAAAAATATTCTGGGTCGGTGGGTCTCTTCTTATATATAAACATATATAAATGTATATGTAAAGGTATTTTTATATGGAGTAGGTAGTATGGTAGTAGGAGTAAATAATATAGACATTTCACGGTACTTAGACGTTCAAGATTATGGGGCCCCTGATTTCGGTAGGGCCTTTATTTAAGGTGATTATAGAGAATTAAGGGTATACTTCATTATTTCCATTGTTAACATAACGTTTTTATTTTGTTAGAAAATGTGGAAAAAATACGAAACGCAAACAAATAAAATTGCTAAAAAGCACAGATCTAGGACAGGACCGGCTACAGGATCATTAGCCACTTTTGATTGAACACCAAATTTTTGAGTTTATACAAACTTATTAAGATTAATATTCATCAAAATTCTGCTTATTTTGTTTTTTTCGGGGTTTTAACCAAATTTACAATTCGAAATTTCTCGAGATCTTGAATTTTTGAGCCAAATTTCTCTACATTAATCAAAATTTTGATATTGTCCACCAAAATTTGAAAGTTTTTCCAATTTACGATAATTCAGAATAATTTTTAATTTAACAACTTCATTATTAATTTCAGTGACTTAATTTCCATGTTTTGGATCCAAGAGTTTAAATGGTGCCCTCGAAAAATCTTATAGTAGCCGGCCCTGGACCCAATTGAGGAAACACACGCCATAACGATAATGTGAATGATAAAAGATTTAAAAATAGTCAAATCGGAAGTACTTTGGAGTCTTGAGATAAGCACTATCGTGAATTGACTCAAATTAGAGGAGAAAAAAAATTGTAATTTTTCCATTTTTTTTTTTTCGAAATTTTCCCAAAAATACAATTTTTTCCTTATTTTATCATCAACACACGCTTAAAAATAAGCCGCCATCAATAAAGAACAGTTTCTAACCCTAAGTAGCCGAAATTTTGCCACCACCTGCCCTTCACTGACCACCGTGCACTACCCTCTTTTTATTTCCAAAAAAAAAAAAAAAAATTACTATCGAATTCGTATTTTTTGGTAATCCTCGGATTTAGGTTCTAATCCTGAATGTCGGGGGGCTTGCTAACAAATTTGTTGGTCTTTTGACGAGATCTCGTCTTGTTTAATATAAAAAGAAGTCGATCAAAACGTCTCCAAAAAAAAAAAAAAAAACCCAACGTCCGCTCGTGTTGTCCTAAAGGCCAATAAATAAAATATCAATGACAATCGTTGGCCTGTCACGATTTACGTCCCCGTCCTCTTTTGTGTGGCACATGTGCACACATATATGGGGCCAGGTGCTAGTGGACCTATTTTTGATCGTCTAATAAGCGGACATGGTCCTCGTGCTCGAATAAAAAAAAATTTTTTCACAAATATTAAATTACCAAAAATGTCGATATTGAAACAAAAAAGTTCAAATTTTTTCGCTTAGTTCAGTAAAATAGCCATTCATTGAAATTGTATACGAAAATTTTCGGACACATCAATGGCTCGAGTAGCCGATGCACATTTCTGGTACGATTTGGAGAAGAGAAAAAAAAAAGTAAAAAATCTGTCTATTGAAAGGAAAAGGATCTATTGAAAACTATCACAAAAACCGAATTTTGACCGACAAACTATTGTGATAGAAGAATTCGAAAAAATTATATACAAAAATTATACGAATTTTCTAAAATCAGATGATCAAATTTTCATCATCAACAAACTCGATTTGTATCTGCAAAAATTTGTATGCCTCATAAATTTTTTATTATTTGCACAATAAACAGATCAAAACTGAGATTTTTTCTATTCAAAAGAATAACATCGTTATCTGATACAAAACTTGACAATAAAGAGACAGCTGAATTTTGAAATTTCTACCAAAAAACTCCAACGAATCAAATTTAACTAGGAAAAAAAGGAAAATCACCTGTATCTAGATTTTTTGCGTTAAAACACTTGACTGAAATTCCACCAACCTGTTATTTTTTTTTTAGCGAAATATAAAAAATTATGTAGAAAAAACAGCAAATAATTCCACACGTGCCCAAAACACCCCAAAAAATCATTCCCTCCAAATCATCCCCTAGTCGTTACTGCTATCGACAAAAAAAATCCCCATCTTTTTGCAAGACCCTTATGTAAATTGTAAAGTATATAGACACACCCTGTTTTTTTTTTCCATCGTTAGACTATTCAAATTTCCCCTTAAATATTTTTATATAAAAAGGGAACGTGCTATGCACACTTTTTTCCCTTGTGTTGTTTTTTCTTTCATAGTCTCCCTCTTTTTCGACAAGTTTTTGGAGAGTAAAAATGGACGCAACACGCGACTATATAAAATTATGAAAAGAGAGAAAAAACCCAGCTGCATAATTTTTGGGGAAAAAAGGTATATCATCAGTCATTTCAAGTCATGACAATACATATATATTTGAAGATAGAATAAAATTGTCTTTTAATACGACCAAAGTCCTCATCTTTAAAAATATCTTAAGGGTATTTTGTGGGGGTTTTAGTGAATTAAAAAAAAAATATCCATCATCGTAGGTGTTTTTTTTTTCTGCTTTGATATTAATGGAAAATAGTAGAATGACTAGGCAAGAAAAAACCGTGCAAATTCTTTACGATTCTCAAGAGATTCTTCAATTGGAAAAATCAAAAGTAAATAAATAAAAGACCTGTCATATTCTATGATTAATATTTTTTTAAAGAAAAATATAAAAAAAAATTCGCCCAATTGAAAGGATCTTTTGAGGCTATTTTATAAAAATTTTCAGACCCACCTTTTCATCTTCAATCGGTTCTGATGGCGATTTCCGCTTTCCCAGCTTCTCCATTTAATCAAAATTTTGATTAATTATTTCAGTGAGTCTGAAATTTGATGACTGTTACTCGAAGTTCCAGGTTTTCAAACAATTATGATGATTTCCGAGTTTTTCCAAAAATTTGTACCTAAATTTTGTCTTTTAAATAAAATCTTTCATCAGTTTCTTATAGAATTTACGTGTTTTGTGGAATGTTTCATTTGTTCTAGATTTTAGTGGAATTCTCATTTTTCTCACCGAAATTTCCCAGTCCCGAATTTCAATCAATTACGAAGATTTAGATGTTTCCAATGTTCTACTATTTAATTTTCTTTTTTTTCTTAATCGAAAAATTTTCAAAATTTACGATTTTGTGGTTTAAAATAGGATTTCGAAAGTAAGAACTTTTCCGAATCGATCAATTTTTCCCATCCAATCATTAGCGGTTTCGCCATTATTTTCTACCAGGAAGGTACCGGAAAGGACCAATGATGGGGATGATTTTGGTAAAAAATGCCCATTCAATTTGATTTAATTTTTTAAATTAATACTATTACAGCATTGACTAGGCGATTGATTCCAATCATATAAATAATAATTTCTTTCAATGAACTCCCTCTCACATAATTGATTAGTCTTTCGTATATTTTCGTACATTTTCTTCATTTGATCCATTGGAATATTGTGTGTTATTAAATAGAAATTTTGACAACCTCTGGTCGTCCATTCTGTATCGAAACGCATATCGTGTATACGTAAAATATTCGAAATTGGTGCTAAATAGAAACCAATACTGATATCTTCTGAATTGAATCGTCTAAAATAATTTCATCATTAGATTCAAGAAAATGATATTTTCTTTGTGGAAAACCTGTAATTGAAAGCTTGATTCGCAATAATTGAGACTAGATTCCTTGATAAAATATAACCACCACCTAGAGCATACGGTACATAACGATCACAAGCTATCCAATCAGTTTCTTTCCATTTTCCACCCGTTTTAATTCGAGCATTACCATTAAAATAGCCCCAATATAAATTCAAATCATCCTCATCAAGTTTATTCGTTTGTATATTGAGACTAATAAATTCCGAGTTTGATTGTAGTAGATTTGATTGTTTCAGATAATTATTTTCGATATTGTTCAATTCTTTCAGAATTTTATCGACACGAACGAAACTATCATCATCGCATTTCAATAAATATTTATAATCGAAACCTAAATCGTGCTGTTCATTCAACCAATGGAAACTTTGTAGGACTTTTTCTGTTAGATTTTGATAACTATCGTACATCGGTAATATTAGAATATCGCTATTAATCGATTGTTCGGTACTTAAATGTAAAATATCGTCTTTTGTTAGACCAAAACTACCAATAACGAAATAATGTTTAATTTTCGATGGTACCAAATCTGGTGGATTATCCAATAATTTCAGCCATGTCTCACGAACAATATTACGTTTATCGAGATTTTTCGGCGATGATAATATCAAAATAACCAATTCAGGATTTGGTAATTGTGAATTCGACAATATATTATAACCATGATCTGTATTTTCTATACGGCAAGTTTTATCAATTGGTGTTAAACTTATTGTTAATGCACAACCCAAAAGAAACGATATTACTGATAAAAATAACGTTTTTAAATGGCGAAAACGATTCAATTTTCTCATATCGTCAGACATTTGTTAGGTTATGTTAATCAAAACAATTTTTTCTAGGGTTATATCTCGCATCGGCAATATAGATCCTATCATTATCGACTCGAATAATGCGCAATAGCAATTGGCGAAATAGCGCTAAAATTGAAAATGAATCTTTATTTATAGAAAGAGCGAAATTACAAAACTTCATTAAATTAAAATAATTAAATAAATATTTAAATAGTAAGAGTACGATCAGCATCCCATTTAGTTGCTTTTGTTTTAGTATCGACATTCAAAATTGTTGTAGGTGGTGTATTTTCGCATTGTACCCCTATCCGTTGGTTTGCGTCTTTAAAAACAGGAATCCTACTACTTCTCCTTGGTTTATCGTTAACTTTCAATTTGATTGATTTTTTATCAGGTTCCCTGTTCATATTACGCACACCAAGTGGAGTACGATTATTATCACGTATTTTTGGTAATTTATCAACAATTTTCTCATCATCATTTTCGGTTTTATCTTCATAAATCAATGTTGATAGTTTCTTATCGAAATCTTTGATATTTGCTGTGATATTTATACGGGCAGGTTCTGTGCTATTATCATCGATAATTTCATCTGGTTCCATCAATTCTTCTACTGAATTTTCTTCAGATTTTTCTGGCAAGGATTGGCTCAATTTTTTTTGTATAACATCATCAATATCGGTTTCTGTAAAGTCGATATTCGTTTCCAAGACACCAACCATTGATCTACGTTTATAATTTGTTGTTATTGGACTCTTTTCGATGAATTTAGCCGGTTTTATATCAATTTCTTCGTTCACTAACAATTTTCGTACATTTTCCAGATTCTTATTGTATAATTTACCATTTTTCTCTTTCGTTGGTGTACCAAGAACGATTGGTGTACGTTGAAATTCATTTGTTGGCGATCGTGGATCTCTGCCGAAAACAATATGTGGGGAACCGTGAGGTGTTTGATTCAAATGCGGCTTTTGTCGTAAAATTAACTAGAAATTTATTAAAATTAAATAAATCGTAAACACTTGTGACTATTATCGAAAACTACAAACTACCTCTAGAGGTGTTCTTGCGATATTTGTACTAGGCGAACGTGGATCTAAACAAATTGGTGTTGAAATTGTAGCTGGTTTTTCCGTTATTTCTGTTTCAATTTCAATTGGAATATCGGGCAATTGATCTTGTTCCTCATATTTACTGAATATTAAACCCATTTATGAACTTAAATTATAGTTTTTCACACAAAATACAGAAGATTTCTCTTTTAAAGATAACAACAATAACAGATAACGTTTGAATTTGAAGATAAACGTCAAAATCAAAATATGACCGTTACAAAGGTCTCAATTAATATTGGAAGAGCTGCCAACTGTAAGTAAAAAAAAGCTGCTATTACAGATGGCTGTAATTAGTGTTGGATTTCGATCATAGATAGTGCTTAAATCGAGTATTATGAATTACTGAAATCTGAAAACTTCAATTCTTATTTCGAATCAAATAATTTGAGTCAATTGAAAACATAAATGAAACAAACATCTCAATCCAACTTTTCAGCTGATTAATTTATTTGTTCGCAATTCTCTATTAATTTTCTCTCTATTCAAGTATTCACTCCAATGTGAAAGAGATTGAAAATGAAACTTTTCAGGAATGTTGAAGAATTGAAAATTGCCCCGTATTTATTAGTTGAAGATCAACTTTTCTCTTCGTAAATTTTAAATTAGAAAATAACGAAAATATTTCAATGATAATACTCTGAAATACTTTTTTCGGGATTCTATCCGTTTGAAAACTATTTATTCCAGATGTATAAAGCTCTTTCTTTTTGGATATAATTTTTTTTTAATATAATAATAAGAGCACGTATCGAGTATTGATGTTTAAATCAGGGAAAATTTGTATTCAATGTAAATTTGATTAGATTAGATTAGAATGATTTATGAATGTGAAGACTAATTTCAAATTGATTATTCTAGTGTGATTAATTCAGCAAATTTGAACAATTTCAGTGAATAATTTCGTTAAATAGAGAATTTTTGGAATAATAAAATAACAAAAATTCACCAGAAAGACCTCTTTTAAAATTGACTGAATTTTCATTGACATAATCGAAGAAAAGACTTCGTTTTAAGAAAGAATGAGAATAGTTTCATAGAGTGTTCGAGAAATTATTTATTGAATATTGCAATATTTTAGAACAGTCGGAAATACTTTTGTATCGACGTATATCATTATATTAAATTCACTAGAATTTATAGAGAGAATCGATAACGGAAATATAGACAGTCATGCAATAGAGTTATAAATTTTATTAGAAAATATCGAGAACTTTAGAGAAAGTACGCGTAAAGGCAAAATTACCACTGGTACAAAAGAAAATTTATCAGAAATATTCTGATAATATCCATAGATAGTTGTTCAAATTTCGCGGACTATTCCCACCAATCGAAATCACGCACTCAACCGATCTGATCCCGATTGAGCGCTACGATTGGTCGGTCCGAGCCGCGAAATTTGAACGATGTCATCATCTCAGTGGAATTTAAATCGGTTTTTTCTTGAACATTCTCTTTGTTGTAGAGCCGAGTAGAATTAATGAATTTCAAAAAGGTATGTGAGAAATGATAATAATTTTTCGATAAATCCTCAAATATATTTTGTAATTTGCCCGTAAACGCTCACGATTTATTGTATAATGTCGTAATAACAATAATACCATATGGTAATTCTACTAAAGGCCAAATAATTCATTGCCATTTCAATAAATTACTGAAATGGAAAGAAATAACAACAACAGAAAAATAAGTATTAAACTTATAAATTGTAATTTTGGTTTTATTGTTGATTTTTTTTCGAATATTTTCGAAAAATAAATACAAAAAGTAAACGACGAACCCTTTTTTATGATGGTGTCTTTTACAGCCCATTTCGAACATCTCTATTTTATTTTCGATTCCATTTGGTCTGATAAGGGATTAAAAAAAAATCCAACAACAACAACAACAACAACAACAGTAAAAACGAGATTTTCCACACAACTCAAACGTCTCATTTCTTCTAATCAGCTTTCGATTATATAGTTTTTTTTTTATATTATTATCTCCGTATTACCGATCTAACCCTTGTACAGGGCAAAAGGATCGATAAAATACACCCCGTTTTTTATCTTTCTCGTTCTATCTGTGAATAAATTTGGGTTTTTTCGAATAACAAGGGTCGAGATTTCTATTTTGTTAGTTAGCTTTTTTCGAAATACAATAAACCAGCGGATTTGTCTATATTTCGATCGCCTCTCCAATTTTATATTGTAATTAAATTCAGTTTTTCATCATTTGAACGAAATTGATGGACAATTAATTAAGCTCCGAGTCATTCAAATCATCGACAAAACTGCAATTTAGTCGAAAGTTTTAATTGAGTTTCCAATTTTAATTATTGGAAAATTAATTAAAAATATATATTTCCCATTCTATAAATATTCGGAATTATCTTTTTTATGTTATCTTTGTCAACTTTAACCTCGACTCTCGTTGGTTTTACGACAGAAATTCTTCAATCTTGCAGTCATTAGAATGATTTTATTTATTTATTTATTTATCTATTTGTATACATATTTATGTAGTAAATAAATAGATGTATTTACACCCTTATTTCGGGTAATTCAAGCAATTTCCGAGGAGCCCATAGAAATCAAAACAAATTAATGTAGGGTTAGTTTTTTCTTTTGTCCGCCCTTTTGCTCCTATTCCTCTCTCAAAATAAGAAAATGTGGGTCCAACTGGACTATGTTGTTGTTGTTGTTGTTGGTGTTGTTGATGAAATTCGAATCACTATAAGGGGTGTCAAATAGTTGGGAAGTAAAACAACATATGCTTTATGTTCGAAAAACATTTTCCTCTATTTTCTTTCAATAGGCTCTTGAGGGGGCCAAAAAGTCGCATCGAAATTATCAAAACAGAACCGAGCAAATGGTCGATGTTCGATTCGATGACGTCTAAATAGAAATGATTTTAAATGGGAATTCGCTTACAACAACAATAGATTTTGCAATTAAAAAAGCCAAATTTAGATATTTTCCACATTCTAAACTGATCGAATTTCACGAGACCCCTGAATTTGGGTAATTCACCTATCGAAACCGAATATACCGTGTGTCCCTTGAGTGCCTCTCGAGAACTATAGTGCGAACAATAGAGAGAGAATCCGCTGGTAAAAGACAGAAACAGCCGAACCTTCATGAGATTTCTATTGGGATTTTTACCGGTGGGATTGTCTCCAGTGGTGCTTTCAGAAAAAACTTCAATGTCGTTAAGTTGGTAATCGAACGAAAAAAGACCTTATGATTAATAGTGAGTTTCTCTTTAGACCGGAAATGATCTAGATTGGTTTTATAGTAAATTTAGCTCCAAATGTGAACCAACATTAATCCGAGGGATACCAACTGTGAGTATTCCCAACGTTAAGTTACTAACTTGAACGGGGGCTACGCCATTGAGGGACGTTCTGTATATGCGGTATGTGGATTCCGTTCACGCAAATTATTCAAATTGGAAGATTGGCAGTAAAGCGTGATTGAAAAACAGAAGAATCTCAATAGGTCGTCTAGATTTTTATGTTTTTTCAATAATAAAAAAAAATATTCTATTGTTAATCTTGTTTACCTTGTAGTCCTTTTATACTTCAGGTAAATTTAATGATAATTACTTTTTTATTGCTAATAATTTTCATAGGTTTTTTTCCCTTTTCGTAACAATTGTCTGCAAAAATATTCCATCAGAACAAACAAATATTTAAACAATAATAACAACAACAATCATAATAATAATAAAACAAATTAAAATCGTTATCGAACAAAAAATTTTCGAAATAATATTTTCTAATACTAATGAACTTTGAAATTATATGTCATGAATGTTTGATAAAATTATTATTTATTGTAATTGATTTTTATTGTTGCTTTTAGGCTATGTTGTCGAAAACGTAGGTCTTTACTCAAATTATTCGAATACAATTCGGTCAGGATTGGGCCAAATTGGTTGTTGTTCGACGATCGGGACCACGATTGCGAATCGCTTAGAATATCAGCGATTTCGGTGGTCATTTATCAATTTCGAAGAAATTAAATTCGAATCCAGTTGACATCCATAAATAATTTAAACGGCAACATTAATAATTCTTGCTTCAGAAAAATATTATGAAGATATTGTCATAAGATATTTATTTTTTGTAATATTAATTTTTTTTTTTGGGAAAAATAGTATGTTTTATCATAAATGGTAATTGTTTTTCCGATTTCTAGGCGACAACAGCTTTTCAATCAAATAAATTGCACATTATTTCGTTGTTCTAAGATGATCGTTCAACATTTAAATTAAATCTCTTTTACTGATAAAACAAAAAGGATTTCTCTTCTTATAGTGTAAGTCGTGACTTCTCTCTCTCTCTCCCCCTATCTCTATCTTTTTCTCTCTCCTTGTGTACGTATTTTTTTCTGATTTACAACCGAGTCAAGATAAGAAAGTAAATGGTCGAATTGAAAACTTGTTGCTACTCTTTGAACTTCTTTGATTGTTATTCGAGATAGACTTGAAATTTACAATCAAAATGAAACGATAATGGGCAATGATAAGGGGAATGATGGCGAGAAATTTCCAATAAGTCAACAACGTACAAGTGAAAAGTCACCCTTTGCGATATTTTCGGCTTAATTTGCGTTTTCGAAAACGATACGATGAGTCATTTGGGCCGATAGTCCACCAGACAGAGAGGGAAACCAACAAAATTCCATCCCTTATTCATAGATAGTTTGAGATTAGATCAATATTTACTAATTATTTGAATTCAAGTTAGCTGGAACAATATGAGTTTTTGTTTATTTGGCGTGATTGAGGAATTCTCAAAAATTCGATTACATTCTCAATTTAAAAGAGGGAAAATTGATAAAAGATGAAATAAATTTCTAAGCGAACTTTTGTAATGACCCGTTGATAAATAATCCTACGTCATCGAATTTTATCAATAATTGTGTCCATATGATGGGAACATTCAATCAGTCTCCACACATCACTAGAGAAAATCGAAAATTGTCCCGATATTGCGTTGTTTGTGACAATTGGAGGGGCAACAACAACAACAACAACAATAATAATGTTTCTCGCTAATACAGTAACAAACAACATCAACAACAGAGATCCTTCTCCTAATATTGTGTTTGTGATCATTTAGTTGTGTCGCCACTGTTATATTTTCAGAGGGTTGTTGATGATATCAGGAGTTGTTCCTGCTTCAGTAGCTTTTAGCGACGCGTACTGAAAAGCTCGTATAGTTAAGAAGCGCCGGCGCTTCAATTCCAGCGCGCCAATTATACAACTTAATCGGACAATAGTCGAAAACAAAACAATAATTAAACTAACGTGATTATCGTTGTGGTGGATTTTTTTTCGTTGTTGTTGAGTGTCGCGAAAATGGGGGTTTTGGAATTTTGAGAAATTATGACACGTCGACGGGCCTCAAAACGACGACACATCGATAAAATGGACGGTAAGTTGATAATTTTGCGAATTAACAAATTAATTCCCGTATAAAAAAAATTCGGGAAAATTTAATGATATTCATGAAAGTTTATCGATATTTTCCACTTAATTCAGGATTAATTCGATTGGAAATTAAAATTCACGAGATTAGAATACGAAAGTATAATTCAACCCACTGAAATGAGCTCTTATCAAATTTAATTATAACAAATCTAAATAATAATTAAATCGTGTGGGTTGATTATTATTATTATTATTATTATTATTACTATATTCCTCAAATATATCAATTATTTTTAATTTGATTATCGCTCGTATTTCCGGCTCAAGTTGATAAACTTATCGTCAAAATCGGATTCTACTCGATATTTTCCAATCAACTAGAGCCGCGTAATTAATTGATGAGTCGAAAAAATAAAAAAATCAATCGACAATCTAATGGATCGATGTAATTTTTCCTATTTCATCGAATTTTCAACGTAAATATAATTCAACTTGAAATATTTTCAATGTTTTTGCGCTCAAATTGTAAATTTGAAAATGATTGAAAAGTCTGTCGGGAATTTTAATTATTTTCTGATGGAAATTCATAATTGCGATATTTTGATATTTCGTCCAGATTGTTCTTTATTCACTTGTTATAACAAATTTACAATGTATAAGCTATTTGAATGAGAGTATTATTTTAAATTGCATTGTAAATAAATAATTTGCAACGATCAATAGTTTATTTCCTATTTGTATTTTTCTCGACAAATATTATTATGTTGATAATGTTTTATAAGCAATTAAAGTTAAATAATAACAATACCTGTATAGGTGTTGTTCGAGAAAGACCGCTGGATTTGAATGCATTTAAAATCGTTTGATCAACTAATGAATTGTAAATATTTGTTTGGTCACGTGTACACTATGTATTTTATTTATTATTATTACTATTATTATTGCATCAATACAAATTGATATGCAAGAATTATTAATGAAAAAAATCGATAAAATGAAATAAAGGGGAACTAGATTTATCTTTCTATTGAAATTTTTTTTCATTATTATTTCATTTGGATGAATTAACTCTATCTATCATTAGTTTTTATTACTTACGGCTCATTTAATACAGGAAATTGCGTTATTCGTTTTTTTTCTCTATTTAAATTACTGGATCTCGTTAAATTCTCAATATTTTCGAACTGTAGCGAAGTTTGGCGTATTCACCGCAAATTTCCCGCCTCAAAACCCGCCAACCAATCAGACAACGGCAATAGTCTAGATTGGTTCGATCGGAGAACGCTAGATGGCGGCCGAAAAATTCGATCTGATCGGGAAATTTCCCCGGTTCGATCACGATTGTTGTGTCTGAGGAACCGAAATTGGCCAAAGGGCTAAATTCGCCTGTCGGTTTTTAACGAAGTCGACAAAAGAACAAATGTCAGACGGGTTTGAGTCTAATTGGGGATATCGATAAAAAAATTACTCAAATACCTATATGAATTATGTAAATATTTCTCAAATGGCTCATTAATATTTTGAAAAGAAATCTGCAAAATTCTACAGTTACGCAATAATTTATGCGGCATTATTAATTAATGATGGGAGATTTCGACCGATTTCGTTTAATTTCCACATCGAAAATTTAATTAAAAACATTATTTTCAGCTATACGATTCCTGTTACCCTTCAAGCTGTTAATTTCCGATAACAAATTCGATTAGATTCTCGATATAAGCGAATTGTTAGAGATCTGGTAAATTCCCGTAATTAATACATCTCATTCGAGACGTTTTATTAATGTTGGGGACTTTGTCGTGTAAAAAAAACGATTTGCGGGGGATTTGTGAGTTTCTTTTACAAATCCTTTCAGTTCTATTAAACCGTGTCGAAGTCCTGTCAGAAATTCTTATTGGAAAAGTTCGAAATATTTATTGTTGGAATAAATAGCTCCATGAAAGGGTGACGTATTGATTGGAGGTTAAAAAAAACTGTAACGAGAAAGTCTAAAATTTGGGAAATCACCTCGACGACTGAAATACAAGAAAATTCCACTAAACATCAAAAACTGATAAGAAATCTATCTCGAAAATATCGAATTTTCAATTTCAAGAAATTTCACAAATAGTGGGAAAGTGCCGCCTTTTTGCCCGACCCAGATGAACTAGCTGGTGGAAAATCTTGATGGAATTATTGTAAAAAACTGCTCAATGTGGACATTGGGATTCGCCGGGAAAATTAATAATAGAGCCGTGAAGCACTTATTTGCTCGTCGAACGTGCAATTTTCTTCAAGTCGGAGACAAAAAAATTGTCCACATTGAACGACAACAAATATGATATTTCGGTTGGTAAACATGGAAAAAAGCACGGAATAACAGCCGAATATTGTAAATATTCGTTTCAATTGCTTGAAAGAAAAAAATTCCAATAAAAGGAATAACGAATAAAAAATCGACTATTGGATCTGATAACGATAAACGATATCAAAAAAGAAGCACACTTTCAATCTAATGGTGTTTTTTTAATATTTGTATGAATATTGTGAAAATTGCTGAAATCGGATTGAGAAGCGTGATTAGAGTTTATTCAAAAAAAAATTTATCTAGGATTTTGTTTCGATCAATATTTCTTGAAGTAATTAAACATAATTGATTGGATTGGAAGCCTTCGAAATGTGCCCCTTAATAAACAATAAATAAAAACACTCTCTTTTTACGATAATCGTCGCCATTACGAAAATTTTATAGAGTTAGAACTGTTGTTATTTCAAGTTTAAATCCCATTCCTTTGATTTTCTCGGTGTTTTTGTTATAATTAGACGACCATCATCATTTCGGAAATTTTCTCTGAAATGGTAGCAACAATAATATGTGGGTGTCAGTATAGACAATAGCTTATATAAAGACATTGAAACCTATGTATATATAGGATATACATATATTTATTTACAAATAAAATCTAAGATTAGTAACACAATTGGAGAGCCTCTTCAATCATACCAAACAATAATGGAAATAAAGCTCGCTTCATATTATCGTACATAAGATACATAAATATCAAATTATTTTTACCTGTATATAGAAACGTAATATATACGTAAGTATATTATGTGGGCCGAGTCAACGTCATTTATGAATAGCCAATAGAAAAAATTACGCATTGTTTGCGGGATTCCCTCGAAATTACTTCAATCCCACAACTGAACATAGAATCAATTTATTTTTAGGGAAATTGGGCGGCCTGACGTGGGAAACGTCATTGATAAATATCAAAAATATCATTCTCATTCAAGCATATTTATATAAAAATATTTGCAAGACTCATTAGAGTGTGGCTGAATTGGAGAGTTGATGAGACACAAAAAAACAATTCGAATAAAATCGAGAAAAAGAAATTTTGTTAAAAGTGTGAAAACATGAAGAAAATCTCCACGCCTACAGCAGATATAATTTTAATTACAATTTCAAAGCTCTTGACAGATTGAATTGTGAAAAAATAATCGCGAATAGGACTAAAAGAATTCGGCAATTGAGTTTCAATAAAAATAAACAACGACAACTAGAAATTAATAATCAGGAGGCCACCCATTCTGTATTGATTAGTTCCAACTTGTATTATATCAGCACCTGAAAATTTCAATTATAGATATTTTCGACCGGTTTCTGATAATAATAAAGTACCACCTTCTGACTATAATTAATGACAAACTAAATATTATTCCATAAATTATATATTTGGAATACAATATAAATTTGAAGAAACTTATTGGACGTCCTCTATACGACAGCTCATCGGAAAATTGAGCCGACTATATCAAAAACTTTATCAACTTTTCTATTTCCATTGGGAATCCGAAAAAAAAAACAATACCTGTTATTCTAAACTTTTGTTTTCGTATCAAGCGAAAAAGTACAAGAAACAAGAGGCTCCACTAATGGCTATCAAGTTCACTGTGAATTTATGATATTTGGAGTTGCTATAGTAACGAAAATTGTAATCCAATCTAATCCAGTTATCTCATAAATGACTGATAGAGCATTAAAATAATGTGGTATTATTATAATGGAAATCTAGTAGACTATTCAGATGTTCTGAACAAAGCCTTCTCTGACAATAGAAATAGCTGGAATAGTCGCATTGAGGACAGCCGGTATAATAATAAATTGTTAGATCTTCAATATTCGTTACAATATGATCTTTATCAATAATTTATTATCAAATAACCAGTTTTTTTTATGATTTGTTTATCCCTTCGAGGTGTAAAAGAGCCAAATTTCTAATCGTAAATACTCAATAACTGAAATGGGAAAATTTTGTGGAAATATAATTGGGACAATCGGCTCCATTCGACCCAGATTTCTTGTATTTGAAATTCGAATCTCTTATTTTGTGAACAATTCTCGAAATTAACGAAATTAGATTACTTGCGAATTTCACAATTGATAAACCACAGAGAACAATTATTATTCTTTCACGTTATATTTTTAACAACCGTTAAAAATAGATATTCAAGCAATTGTTTTTCGTGTTTACTCTCTATAATTTCGCCAATCTTCAAGTTCACCCACAATGGCGACGAACAACGACCAAAATTCGATTATGATTCCAATTAATTTACACTTTAGGGTGATATTTATCGAGACTTTGCCGAAATTCGTGCAAAAACATGGAGAAATATCGCGGTCGGAATTGAATTTAGCGCTGAAATCTCGTCCAATCAAAACTAATAAATCCGAATTGGATTGGATAAAGCGCTGTCCAGATTGGTTACAATGGAGCGCCGAATTTGAATTGGCAATTAGTTCTATTCGTTGGCAATTCAAGTCCGCAATATCGACAAATTGTTTTTATTGTGGAAGCATTTTGATGATATTGTGACTTTCCTGAAGAAGATCTTTCAGTAAAATCAACACAAAAAATTTCAACATCACAAGATCTTTTATAAATATTTTTATTTCATCTTAACTTGCTATTCAGTTATGTGTTCCCTTTTGCTTTACGTAAACATAAATTGGGCAAAATAATGGCAGATCTGTTCGTTTCCCATTCGTATTTTTCTTATTCATGAAATAAAAATGAATGAATAAAGGATGGATTCGATAACAGCAATAATATAACAAAGACTACAAATTTCGATATTTATTTCATCTTTTTTTTTTCTGTCATAATCTTATATTTTATTTCATAAATTGCTTGTTATTGAAACATTTTATATATTTTTTTCAGTACGATATTGTGACAAATTGATGAGAAATTAAGAAATTCTCTATTAAAAAAATCACATTCTCTGTATTTTCTCGTTTTATCATCCCTCTGTTTTTTGCTCACGTTCTAATCTCACAATTAGACTACTTTAAATTGATATTTCTGTTTTGATGAAATAGCTTTTGATGATATCCTGTTTTTATTGTCTAAATATTGAAAAATAGGTTTTTTTTTCAGATTTCAGATTCCATTAAATCGCATTTGATTATCAAGTTTTCAGCAATTTCAATATTGCGCTCGAAATTGTTAATTTTTCTTGACTCCGATCAAGATTTCCTGCTGTTTTTCAGCAATTTTGAAGAATCTTCCTGTTTTCAATCTGAACTCTCCCAAAATTTCTATTTTTTTTTGTGCGATATTTCTATATGATCGTGAAAGAAATGTGATTTATTTCAGCAAAACTTATTGTTTCTTTTTCGATTTTCAGCACTTCTACAAATTTCAGTAAAAGTTTCTATCGCTCAAATTTTCGAGTTCCTAATATAATTTTCTGTAATTATTTTTCGAAAAGTTTTCGTAAAATGGTGCTTCAAAGGAGAATCCATTCTTATTCTTCAATAAAACTTTCAGTATCATTCTATTGGACTCTGGTAGATTTCAGTCAAATTTAGGAAATTTTCATTTTATGAAAAATTTGAAGATTTTCAGTGGATTTTTCCAAAAACCATCATCTTTTCATAAGCGTTCCGAAAAATCTGCAAATTTACGAGCTGCAGTATTTCTTCTTCCATTATTTTGAGCCCAAATTTCATCAGCAAAATTGCCAAGTTCCGAATGACGTTTTCAAAGTTTCAGTCGAGTTTTCATTTTTCTTCCAGCTTCAGACAAAATTTTGTTGATCAATTGAACTTCCTCAATCAACGGACTAATTGGAGTATTGTCGATCAACACTCGAGCCCAAAAGGATCATTAGTTTGGAAGCCGCCAATTTAACCGAATGGACCTCCACTAATCGAATCGTGATAGGCATCCTCGCAAATGAGCCCTGTTTGACATTTCAATTCGGTCCTGATATCGATACATTCATCTATAAGCTATTATTGGAAAATAAAAAATTTCTTTTTTCATTATATAGACTATATTTTCTCCATTTATCGGAATCATAACAGCAGGAGTTTGTATGACAAGCATATAGAAAAGTGGAATTAATCTGTCATATTGCCATTGAAATTAACAAATGACAAGAGCAAGAGCATAAAAATTTCCCTCTAGACTCTATACATAGATCTATCTCACTCTGGTTACTCGTTTTCAGAAAATCATTATTTAACTTGATACATTATCAAATTTGTCAAATTCAATCCAGAAATTGAGTTAAAATTATGTCACAATCAATTTACACTCATGTTTCAATTCAATTGAGGGAGTTTTCGTATTCAAATATACAGTTCGGATATAGATGGGGTTATTTCCGTCAGTTAAGACAAATAGGTAGAGGAATTATAGTAAATATATCAGTTTTTTTTCTCTCTTATATTCAATGATTTTGAGTTATAAGTTTGCTCAATATTCATAGATGTGGGTGGATGAATCGTTTCCAGAACTACATTATCCCCATATTAATCTCATTTTATATTCATCGATTCCAATAGAGTGTAAGACCAAGATTTTCTATACTTATGGTAACGTATCCATCAATCTTTCTTGATACGAACATTCAATATTAACATAACTATTAATTTTTATCTTATTGTAGATGATCTTTCACCTCAAAAAAATTATATTTCCTAACGACAGACAGACAGACATATATTTGATAATTACTGGCGGTTCCACTGAGAAATCCATAAAAAAAAATCGTAAAGATACGCAATTTTATCGTTGTTTTTTTTTGTCATCGTTTTTCGAAATTCATACAGTCGTTACCAGTTAGATAAGGATATAATAGATTAAGCGGGCGTTGGACGGCGAGTTTTGCTTTCTCAATAAGTCATTTTCTCCACTGGGGACATATTCGCGGTCTTCTTGATGATCTTTTCCCCATATGATTGTCTTGAGATGTCCTTTGAGGCGTATTATTTCGCTCTTGTCGCTTGTTTGTTACACTAATAAACGTTTATTGGTGTGAAAATGACTGCTTTCTGTTAAAATCAGGAATAAATTAATTCAGTGTCTCGCTAATTTAATTGAAGCTTTCGACGATGTTAATGAACGTCGAATAATAAAAGGAGTTTCGATTTAAGATGATTCACAAACAATTCCTAAATTCTAAAAGGTCTGATATTTTGGAAAAAAATTTATTCGTAATTTTCTGCATTTCTTCAATAATTGTACCAATTTCTATGATTTCCTCCGTTTTTGGGAGCTTCAAGATTTTTGAATTCAGTACGACATTTCTCGAATTTTTGGAGAAGCTTCGAATTTTTTGGTCACTGAAATTTCTAGTCGTTGATCTCAAATCCGGGGAAATTTTCAAGTTTCCACCAAAATTTTGATTTCTATCTCATTTTATTGTCTATCGATTGGGAAATTTCAAATTTTCCAATTCGGCCAAATTTCCATTTCTTCAGCTGGTTAGAAAATTTGCAACTCAAAAGAGAAAAATGCCTCCAAATACAGAGACGCCTAAATTACAAAAAAACAAAAGCTAAATTTTAATACGGCTCTTGATTTATCGGACGTATATCCGATTCGGACAGAGATTCATCTCATTATTATTCGATAGATTATAGAGATAATCCAGAACCGGATTCAGGGACTGTCAAGTTGCGCCTTCAAACCGATCGATTAAAATTACAAGAAAAAGTCATCATCATCAACAAGAAAAAAAAAGATTTCAGTCAATTTATTTTTTTTCCCCTTTGAAGTCGAATTAGAAGAACAATTCCGAGTATTTTATATCGAAATCATCATCACCTTATCACTTTCACCCCATATATAAATGTAACAATTGATAAGTTATCATTTCCTCTTTTGTTTACATATAGTGAAAGCTTTATATTAAATTGTGTTAGGATTAATTTACGAGCCGACAAATTTAATACAATTACTATCTTTGTCAGAATTATCTATCCAACTTTGTTCAATTATTCGCATGATTTTTTATACAGAGTGTCTCATATAAGA
>JAZBGZ010000657.1:13857-28099 GCA_037414795.1 Stenodera caucasica | reverse complement strand
AACCGGATTAAGTTGGAACATGGGCGCTACATTTATCAATGTCAAGTTCAATAAAACAAAATAAATCAATTGTGGTCTTTGTCTTTATTTTGCATATAAAACGGTTGATATTTTGTACGGGAAATAATTTGCTCACTCTTTAAATGATTTGATTTGTTTCAATGAGATAATCGTCCAATCAGATGTGGTTCACCCTTTGAATTGAGTGCAGTCAGTTTGGCCGAAAGGGTCTTTTTGTCGCTGATATAGACAATTATTCGAAGGCCATTCGAGGTAATTTCGTGTATTAATTAATTCGGTTTTTTATACGAAGAAAAAAAGAGTCGTTGAAGTTAACAAATTTATTCGGCAGCTGTTACACTTGTATTATCTCGACTGTATATAATTTTAGATCTTTTATGTTGGGAAGCTGTATTTATAACAAGTGTTGTTCGAAAAGGTCGTTTTTTCTTCAAAGACAATTGACGTCTCTATTGTACCTCAAATACCACAACTAGATTTAATCGAATCGATAAAAATCTAGAATTTCAACCGGAATTACAGTCAATTTCCCAAATTCTCCTTTCCTGTAACGCCCCTACGATGCAATCTTTTTTATGTTTCACCCTTGTTTGTCCAGTTGGCCAACAATACCGCCACAAAATATGAGCGGCGGCAGTCGTAGCAGTGCTCTAGGGGGTGGCGATCCGCTACTACCCTCGCCAGCCTCCCCATCAGCTGTGATCGTATCGCCGGAAACGCTCAGTCATCAATCATCACCAACGAAATCATCTAGACCGCTATCGACGCACGTCCAAATTGCACAGCCCCCAAAGTAAGATCGACGCCCTTCAATAGTCCAACTGGTTGTGTTCAATAATTTTTGACGAAATTTCCAGAATTCTATCAGCAGGACCGTTAACGGTAGCTCCATTGGGCTATCATCAACAGTTCCCGGTGATGAGGCGGCTTTCACGAGCCGAAAAACAAACCGAATGGCGCCAACTTGGAGCGTAAGTTGAATTATCGATCAAACAGGAGTTTCCAAGATTTAATTAGATCTTAATTGTCTTGGATCCTCAAATTGAAATAGCAACAAAATTATTTCAGCACTCCCCAAATAAGAGATTTCCCACTTGACTTCAATAGCCTTTCATAATGTGTCAACCCTGTTTGTGATTCATTTTGTTGGATACAAGCACAAAAGTTCACCCCTTTTTTGGTTCAAGGACATCATGTGAAATCCACTATTCTCTTGTATTTCTCCCCTCTTTTCGCCCAAAACGACGTATATCGATTTTCTTTGTTGTCGTTGTCCTTATCGTCTGCCGAACATTTCCTTCTCAATGAGCCATTGACTGCGAAAAGATGAAAGGCAGTTCATAAATCTTCAACAATTTCAGTTGTAAAATTGTAATTTCTTGTGTTTGTAGCGATGCCTTGGCAACAACATTGTCAGCTTTATACGGAAAATTGCTGGTTGTTATGGGTATAGCTTTTCCTATGGCGGAAGTTATCTCAACTTACGTCCCACCGTCATTCTACGAAGCCTACTATCTCTATTTATATATCGGAAGTATGTTCTTCCTCCTATACATGTATATGGTGTTGTTACGCGACAAAAGGAAGCGGAAACGCGAAGTGGAAGCTACTAATAGTAAGTCGCCCAAAACAATTTTCTTTGACGTTCAATTAAGGAAGGCAATTGATGGGGTGATTGGACTTTTTGCAGAATCCGCCCAAGCCAAATCCGAAAGTATTTCAGATGAGGAGTCCGATAATGATTCGAACGAAACTAGTGCCGATACTGTTAGTTCCCAAATTTATAAGCCACGAAAATTATCGTTTCCTTTAATGAAACAAAACCATTACGGTAGTTTCTATCTACGAATGGGAGCTGTTGGTAATTAATAGAATACAAAATTATTACAACTATCAAATTATTCGATAAGATAGAAACGAGTTTAAAGAGAATATATCAAAATATTTGTTCATATTGATCAAATCGAATAACTCAACAATTTTTGAGTCAATAACTAATTTCTATCTTACGGATTTTTATCGGGTGATTTGACAATATCCGATATTGATTATTTTCAATTATTTTACAGCTTTTGGAATTGGCAGTATGATATATTCTGGATTAGAATTTGGACAATATTTCGAATTAGAGCGCGACACAAAGTGCCACAACGTCTTATTAGCTTTAACTCCAGCAACACGAATGGCCTTCATTTTCATCCAAATGTACTTCATTTTTTTAAATAACGAGGTAAATAGCGCCAAACGTCATTATCTCCATCTAAAATGAAGCTCCCTCTATTGGGGACTTTCAGTAAACAAATAATCGTTGATTTAATCAACCGCCATCTATGAACAATTTTCGTTAATATTAAAATTTGTTTTTTCCAGCAAATTCGCGTTTATAAACACAAAATAATGGCCCGTTTTGGTTTGATGCATATGATCGGTACGAATTTATCCGTATGGTTGAATGTTTTAATTCAAGAAACCAAACATGAAATTCTAACATTCTACAATCCCGAAAATAATTCATTGAGAATCTCCCATAGAATACCACATAAGAATAGTATTTTAGGTCTGCCAGATGTCCGTGCCGATCATCCGCCGGAAGCTCACGGCCACCATATTGTCGCTAGAGGCTTGAAAGGGCCCCATCACCTCTACGAATGTCGTCGTACAAACATAATCGGCTCTCTAGTTCAAGACGCATCACCGTTTCTATTCCCATGCACCATTGAATATAGTTTAATATGTGCGGCAATTCTCTACGTAATGTGGCGCAGTATCTCGAAATTACCGCCAACCGGCAATATGAAACTGAAATCGGATTTAACAGCATATAAGCGCAGTCCTCATCATTATTCTGTGGATTGTGCCCGGGCCCATAAAGGCCTATTCCTCGGCATTCTGCTATTAGTCTTGACAATAATCTCGTTGATTCTATTCTTCGTTTTGATCTCCCGTTCGGAATTCGTAGGATTGGCCGTAATCGAGGTGAATATCTGCGAATTAGCTTTATACGGTTTGACGACATTAGCTGCGATTATCGGGATGTGGCAAGTGCGACAATTAAAATACGACGGTACTAAAAATTTACAACTCGACAATATTTTGCTAGTTGGCGCCCAAACGGGCATGTTTATCTACAGTACGTTCACGATAATTGGCGGCCAATTCACAATACAACGGAATACAGTTCTAGTTTTAGTTACTGCATTATCGTCATTATTACAAACAACATGTCAGACGATATTCATTTTGGACGCTTCGCGTCGTTCTTGTGTGACGCCGGAACAGATACGGCGTAAGCCCGGACGTGAAATTGTGACTTTTCTATTAGTAACGAATTTAGCGATGTGGGCGATTAATACCTTGGAAAAATCCAGGGCCGAATCGCATCCGATTCAACTGCATTTTTACGGTTTGTGGGCCTGGACGATTATAACGCACGTTTCGATGCCGTTGGCGATTTTTTATCGGTTCCATTCGACGGTGTGCCTGTGCGAAATTTGGAAGCGCGCCTACAAAATCAAGCCGACTTACATGTAAATTCTAAATACTCAAGACTGGACTTTGACCTAAAACAAATGCAGTTAGAGCTGTGATACTATGGTATATTGACAAATATTGAGATTCGTGCAGTTTCGAATAACATATAAGTCGGTCTTATGGTCAAATCTTTTGTTTTTCATTATTAGCCGTGTTAACTGCAAGATTAGCTGAAGAAGTTGCAAGACTTCATAATCGGATATGTGACACCGTCATGCAGATTTCTGAACATACACAGGATTTCCTTGAGCCATTTATTGCGAACATAATCTTGGAGAGTTTTCCGGACTTATTTTCGTAATGTCTTTTTCAATATTTGATAACAATTTACAATTCCGTCTTCCTTATAGCTGGTATATTTATGAAGTACAAATCCTCTATAGTTCAATAGACAGTAGTTATTAGGTAAAAATAAATTGTCCATATCATCAATTTGCTCATCAAAAATTCCAATCTATTTTTCCACAATTATAACAAAACAACGAGACTGTTAATGCTCACGAAAAACAAAACACATATTATCTTCATCGTCATCCCAATATCGAACAAGTTGGTGATGAAGATGGAGATTTGTTCTCGAATTTTATGTACAACTTACGGGATCAATATTTCGTAGTTATCATTATTACTAGTATTATTATTATCATTATTATTATTATTATTCGATCTATTGTCTGGTGCAACCATTACTAGTCTTAGATGTTTGTCGATAAATTCTAGGGGAAATTTTATTTAATCAGTGCCAATAATTGTAATCAAAACGTTTGCTGAAACATTTGTGCCATATTAATTATTAATTATTATTATTATTATTATCATTATCTATTGTCTATGGGTTGTTTTTGTGAATTTGCAACAAATTTCGAAAACAACAACTATACTGTAACATCTCAAATAGAAATTTTGACTTAAATTGTAAATCATTTCAACAATGGGATTAACGAACGGCTAGCCTTTTTTTGATTTATTGTTTTATGAAATTCAGGCTTGTGGTTTAGTCCCATTGTTGAAATGATTCACAACTTAAGTCAAAATTTCTATTTGAGATGTTAAAGTATACTGTAACGCTAATTTTTGAATGTTGTAAATAATTTATTATTCAAACAATTTGTTATTGTATTTTATAGTTTTATTGTATATATTATTAATTATTATTATTATTATTATTATATTTATTTCAATGTTGATTTCAATTATAAATTATATACCGATTGTATGTAATCAGTTCAAGAAATAATAACAAAATGAAAACGGAAACGGAATATCATTAAAATTCATAACCAATAGATAGAATTCCTATGATAGATCCGATCCATTTCGAAATTATTTCTATTATTATAATTCATGTATAGTTTTATTCCCAAAGGGAGTTCCGCCTGCTCCCCATTATTTATACGAATAGTCATTAAAAAGAGCTCGGGCTTCAATTGTAACGTATTGAAATCGAAACTCCGAACTCCGAATTATTTCTTTCTCTATAAAGACAAAATAATTTCTCCCCAAAAATGGGAACACTTCCTCCCGAAACTTTATAAAACCATTTCGGGGCTATTGGAAAAATTTCAAGAGGTCAAGTTCAACCCCTTTTCGCCCATCAAACTTGATTAGGAGCCCAAAATCAAACATTATCCAAATTGAGAACTTAAAACATGTTGGGTCATATTGGGGCGACTATACTAGTGAAAGTGGCAATTTTTCCAGGATTGATCCAGACAAAATTCAGCCCCTCATTTAATTGTTGATCAAAATTTTTCTAAAGAAAATTTGGCATGACTGTACTGATTTAGAATTGAAGAATTCAAAAAGAGGGTGGCCGAGCTGTGCGAGGATGGGAACTTGGCACCCCCTTGGACGACTCCATATACAACGTCCCCTTTCTCACCATAGTCACGTGATATAAATAAAGAAGAGAGGGGAAACACCAAAACATGATGAAAACGCATTCTATCAGAGAGTATGTGGTATATAGTGAAGCAATGCACAATACGAACTATTAACTAATCCAACAACTGTTAGTTGTGACTTAAAAAAATAATTTCCAATTAACAACAATCAAATAATACAATAATTGAAATTTAAGTACAAATTTTAGTCATATCGCAAAATACATATCGCGTTTTTCGATTTTTTTTTCCCCATAAACAGTGGTCGATGATTGCAAAATGGAAAGGTGAGTTAGATTTTTGAATCAATCATAATTATAAAAATTTCCCCAAAAACCATCCCCTAAATCGTCATGTACTTGTTGTTCGGCAATCTTTTGTTTGTATCTGATATTTTCCGAAAGGGTAGTATTTGAGTGGTGGATTCGATCGGCGTCGTTGGCGTCCCGATGTCTCTTTGTTCTCCACAACTACCCAACAATATCCTACAATGGAACAGGTGTTTCCGTTTTGTTTATCAAATAGTGCCCCATCCCCCTATTGAACCAAAACTATTACACATGTTTTCATTATTGAACAAAAGGGTAAAAGGGGTAGATGCGTTAGAATTTGGAATGTATACAAAGAAATTTTAATAGTACAAGTTTTAGAGTGAGTTGACGAATTTCGTCATATGTTACGTGACTGTAACTTTAAATGTGCTTTTAAATAGGGAGAGATGAAAAAAAAACAGACGGTTTTATGTGTAAATCGACCGGCTGGAAATACCTGTACAATAATTTTTTCCACTCTCGAACAACAACAAATTAGAAACAACAGCAACATAAATTTTTATTATCTTGGAATTTTGAATTTTTGTATAATCAGCCACGTCAAGGTTGAGAATAATTAAAATCGCGTGGTTTTTCGACTCGCTAGACGTTGATTTAAAAGCCAAATTAGAATTGAAATTCATGATTTGTTGTAATCGCACCAGACAACTGACCTTTCAACTATTTAGGGATTCATGCTTTAATGATTTTATTCGGCAGCTCTAATTTCAAATAATCGAACCAAAAGAATTGTCGAAAATATCGATCAATCAACACATCTGTTTATTTTATAAATAGAGCTATTTCGGTGACACTTGAACTAGAGAAAAGTTCGAAGACGCTGCCAGTGATAAGAGAAACTGCTATACCGACGTCAATGGGCGATTGCAGCGCCGCGACGGCAGCGTCCAACCGGCAATGCACCCAACTACCACCTACACTTTCCTAATAACTATATATCCATCGTTATAGACATATAGATATGATGATGAACGTAGAATAGAGCACAGAACGATTGCTGATGGTCAGAATTCAAAGTGTTTGAGGGATCCTAGTGCGTGTTTTGCGTAAATTTTTAGAAAAATCCCTATTTTTATCGATGGCATAACGCAACGAAACGATGAAATTCCTGCAAGAATATGAAGAAAACTGTTAGAATCGCCGATCACAATTCGGACAAGATCCTTTATCCGAAAACTGTCGACGATGATGTTGACCGGTACCAGAAAGCCATCAAATGTAAAGTTAAAATTGTAAGTTGCTATTTGATAGAAAATCCGGGATTCGCCGGAAATCGGCCACAATACAACCAGGTCATTGTAGCATAATTATAGCTATTATTTTGAATAGCGGGTATTTTTAGCGAATTCGTTAATAAAAAACAACAAAATTTTTGAAAAAACATCCACTTTATAAATAGTAAACATGGAAAGAAAATTAGAGAGAAAGTCGGCTAAAAATAAATCGATAAAATAATCAATCAATCAAGTGTATTAATATGGGAAAAAATCGGGTAATTATCGACCAATGAGAAGACTCATTTGGAGAGAAAATCTCGAAAGTTTTAATTGATGTTGATGTGAATTTCGCCCGATAATCAGCCTTATTAGTAATTATCGGCTTATAAAATATCGAAAAATTGAATTTGTCTGATTGAATTTGGGCCGAATGCGCAACGCACAACTTCCAAAAGGCATGCTTCAGGTTCAGTTGCTAAACTTAAAAACTCAACGACCGCGAGTCCGTCGACCTAAACGTTCTGCTAGAGTTTAGTTACCAAACACACGCGGTTTTTATGTTGATTTTCAATTATTTAAACATATTAGTCCCTAATTTCCGGCTATAAAATCCCGCAATAATCCCCTTTTTCATTGTTGTTGTTGTTGTTATTCTCGTTGTCATCGCTAACTTCGAGTGTTAGAAATCTGAAATACCGTATTCAATATTCTAGTTGTGTTTATAACAGTAAATCCGGATCTAAAGAATACGAACTTGAGAAATAAAAAAACAAAAGTTAGACTTTTGATAGAGGATTCCCAGACGGCATGGCGGGTCGTGTTTGTTTTGATTCGCTTATTTGATTTGAAAAACACACATTCCGTCTTTAAACTCGGTAAGTCGATCATGCTTTTTATTTTAAAATAAAGTGACAATTTGCGAAAAATTCGTTGGTTTTGAGTTAGCTTCAATCAATATTGGGGTTAGGGTGTGACCTACTTTCAATCGACCGTTGTCTCTAAATTATTCAAAAATTTTCCACTTTATTCGACCTTTACATTGAACGATTATGGGTCAATTGGCCGTTTTTCAGCCGAATTAACGAAATCAATTCGGAGCCACATGCGGAAAAATGGTGGAGGCGCCGACCAACTTTTTCTTATTTGATTAATTTAAATTAAATTCGAATTTATTTATCGAATTTTCTATTGGATGCGGAAATAATGTGAGCTCTAGTGGAAAATTGACGATAAAGGACGAATTTTCAGGATCAAAGACTTATTTTATATTGGGATTATTTTTGTAACGTATAAAATTGGACATCACCTCATCTATTTCCATCTTTCAATCATTCGCATCATTTCCACCAAAAATGGTGAAAATCGAAGAATTGATAAACTAAATTATTTTCCAGTATAAAATCGCGCCAAATATGCAACGTTGTCCTTATATTCATGAGATGAAAGAACGTCTCCTGGGGGAGCAGATGGCGATGGAACAACCACCAAAGAAAATACCAACACCACCGCCGTTTCTAATGGACCAACAATCGTATCAACAACAACAACAACAACAACATCAACAACCTGTCGCTACAATCGTTAAGGTAAATCAAATGTGAAATCGCCACTATTATGGAGTAAATTTCGAAATGTCACTAGCAAATACGAGATAAATTTATGTTAGAAGTGCTCGAATAATTGTTCAATTGTGCTAATGTCAAAATCAGACTATATGAACCAAATTACAATTACAGCTAAATTCCGATGGTTATGGTTCGCATACATCACCGACCCATCATCGGGCCGATCGCACCCCACTAATGCCCAAACAGCCTGAAGATGATTTCGAATACGTCGAGACGTCCGTTCGGCCGAAAAACGCCAAGTGAGTTTTTGCCCTAAATTAAACCAAAAAACAAAAACGATTTCTTTGACTGGCCAATGAAGCCCAAAATGTCCCCAATTTCTATCAATAGTTACCTATGTAGAGAGGTCTTCAATTAGGTAGTGATTGTGAAAGGTCCAAATGAGCTCTATTTGTCGTCCTGGAGTGTGTCAAAGTGACTTGATACGCCCTCGTGTATAGGTGGGGGTTAGTGGGTATTGATCGATAAATGGTCCACGCAGCGTCCCTTCATTTTTCCAACCACCGCCAACTATTATCGAACCACAAAAACAAAACATATCCGATTATTGTTGTTATTATTATTTCGCTAAATTCGCCTACTATATAGCAAATTCCATTGCATTTATTGAAAGTTATACAACAGCAAAAAGGAAATCGTTTTCATTTTTCTTTGGAATAATTCCAACTACCTTCGACTAATTTTTATAGAATTTTTTGGTGGTTTTTCTATTTGATTTGGATTTATTTAGTTGTTTTGGGTGAGGTCGCGAAGGTCACTGGGTCGAAATCCCGGGCTGCTTCCATGAAAACCCACCAATGATATAGTCGCAAAACCAGTCACGTGGTACAAAATCCTGCAGCATCCCTTCTTCCACCTCCTCCTCCTTGTTTCTCCAGTACGTGAGCTTTCTAGTTGACGGCATCCGAGGCGTTTCAACGCCGAGCTTTTGTCGTTATCAATTTTTCGACGAAAAAAAACAAAAAACTACACAGTATTCCGAAAAAAAAAACTAAACACCATTGAAAAAAGTACAATAATAATAATAATAATAATAATAAAAAGAATTAATCTCGTAATTATTGGTGCTGAGTGCTAAACTAAAACGGGTATTAAAATCGTCCTTTAACTGAATTAATGTGAAAAATTCTAAGCTTCAAGTTCGTCCAAAATATTTTCAGTACAATGACTTAACACGATCGAATCGTCTTAAAATTAATTGAATTATTCATCAATCAATCGATTGAACTTCTCTAATAGAATCAGAAACAGGAAATTCATAATGCCATCGATATATCTTCCGGTTTAAAGACATCGAGTACTCCATTTGAATTAGAGATGTGATTTTTATTGTCAACGAATTTGTTAATTGTTAGATTTTTATTATTTGTTATTGAAATTTCGATAATATATTCTAATTGCGGTCGTTAATAAAAAGAATAAATATAATAATATGGTTGGTGGCGGTGGTGAAATCAAAATTTCTACTGTTGAAATAGAGAGTGTAGACAACATGGCGACACTTCCGGTCTCACGGGCCCATGGCGGAAACGATTCTGCTACTGCTGAAAGGAATAATACCACTAACAAAGAAATGGAATTAAAGAAAGTACGACCGAAACCGGACAAAAGGTAGTCTTTTTTTTTGTATGTTGTTATTTTTTGTGGTAGTCCGAAATTTCGTGAATACGCCCATTATTACGGACAATGGAAATTTGATGGATTGGAGGAAATATGCTGGTAATCGCTTGGGGAGTCTACTAGTTGGTTGTTAGACGTTATAATTTATTCATCTAATCGTTTATCACCTAGTTGGAATTTATAATGAATTTTTAATCGACAAACGGGTCTAATTTGGATTCAACGTGGAATAATTAAGGGCTAATTTCTGGGATTTGGGTCAAGACTTAGGGATTCTTTTTAAAGGCGAAAACCGGCTTTCAATAATATCAACGAAATCAACAATAATCGTTAATATTATTATTAGCAATTCGATCATTTTGTTTAATATAGATCGGCGTCGTTCCCACTACCTCAATCTGTTCAATAGCGGATCTATGTAAATCTGGGATGAATAAAATGTTGATCTTGTACGTTGCCGAGTAGTGGGAAATTCTAATATTATTTATAGAAAATTAGTTCAGTAGTGTTAGTTGTTGGTAAAAGTTTATAATTTGATAATGTTCTTTCTTAGCAATGTTTCCAATAAGCCTCAGTACGTATTTCCAATTAATTACGAATCTAATTCTGTCATTAAGTCCTCGAATTTTTCAACACTCTTGCTGATAGCCGACGAATGAGTGAATATCTAAAATTACGCATTTAATCTTCTTCTTTCAGGACCTCCCTGTTTATCATCATGAGTTTTGTTTATGCGAAACTCTTGATCGTTGTCTGCATAGCATATGTAATATCCGATGTAGTCACACACAATATTCCACTATATTATTATGAAGGTTTCTTCACTTATTTGTATGGAATGAGTATTTTATTTCTACTCTACGTATTTTGTTTTCTACTGCAAGAGAGCGCTTGTTGCGGTGATACCGAACAAACACCGAAAAAAGAGAAAATAAAGAACCCACCCAAAGAGAAAACCAAAGAAAAAGAAAAAGAGAAGAAGAAAGAAGAGGAACGCAAGAAGAAAGAGGAAGAACGCAAGAAGAAAGAAGAGAAGGAGCGGCTCAAAAAAGAGAAGAAAGAGAAGGAAAAGGAGAAGGAAAAAGAGAAAGACAAAGAGAAGAAGAAAGACAAGAAACAAGAGAAGGTAATGTATAGAAAATTGGCGACTGTTCAATCAATCAATCAATCAATAACCAAATTAATTAATAATCAACTTGCACTAAACTCACACATACATACGAAAATATCGCTAAAATATGTGTGTTTATCTCATAATTTAAATAATTTTTTTTTTCAATTAAAAAGGGGTATTTGTTATTTTGTTGTAATTAACATCACCATCATCTCGATTGTCACCTGTGTTTTGTTGTTAATAATTTTTTTGTTTATTAACGTTTATTTTATTTTGTTTTTGATTAAGTTTGAGTTTATTTTGCGTTGTTGAGCATGTTGTGCGTGTAGAGGGAGAGGTTTCCACGTAAGATGCGTGACATGGTCCAGGAGAGGGCAGCATCCCCAACTCACCAGGTGAGCGAAGGTTGGTGCCTAATTAGACGTAAACTCTCCTTTGACTTCCACCATAATTACCAGTATTGTTTTGTTTTTCTCTATTTCTTTGCTTCCTTTGATTATGAATAGAACTTTTATTTCGAAATTATTTTTTTTTCTCTCGAGACTAAACAACTGCCTACTTAGCGTTGGCTAAAGCGCATGGAAAATAGAGTTTTCTTTCTATTTAGATTCTCCCTTTCTCATTATGTATGAACAACTAGCAGGTCGGGTAGTGAACGCAACTTTTGTTCGAGTTATAAAGCCTTCATCCCGTCTTTGTCGTCCCGGCACTGTTGGATTAAGCTCCCCAAGTCTAACACGCACAAACATGACCCATCTCGACACACAACCAACAAGCCGTATTGCGCCCCCCAAAAAACAATAATACAGAAATCGAATTTTGGCGAGAGATACGGCTTGTTCGGTGGCTCTTATTTTTATTTTATTCATTATTTTATTTGGTTTTGTGTGGGAGTAGAGCACCTACCGGCGCAATTCTGAAGGGGTGGTTGACGCTGGTCTGGCTGCGGTGCCGGTGCCCGTTGCTGAGATCAGTGCACTATCTGACGCCCCTGTTGTCTCGCAGGAACAGCCAACCCCAGCAGCACCACCGCCACCGTCTTCGGCGGTGACCGTGGCAGTAGCGCCGCCCCCACAACAACAACAACAACCACCGTTGGCTGGGAATTCGGCGGACGTGGAGGCCGGCGCCGTCGGCAAAGTGAAACGGAAACGGAAAACCACGCAAAACGACCAGAGTCATGGCAGCTTCTTCCTGCGGATCGGAGCTATCGGTAAAGGGAATTACTCGCAGATAAAACTAGAACTCATTAGAAATTTTCTTGTGTAGCTTTCGGACTCGGAACGATGATCTATAATGGACTGGAATTTGGGACATTCTTCGAAATACCGTTCACATCACCATGCTACATGATTTTGAGAGGCGTCAATCCTGTCTTACAAATGATTTTTACCTTCATGCAGATGTATTTCATATTCATGAACTCACGAGTAAGTTCCCATTCAATTTTTTTCTACAGTAATTAATCCCTATGATTCTTCCAGTTGAATATACACCGATTTAAAGTCGTGGCACGTTTTGGTTTGATGCACGTTGTAGCGACCAATGTTTGTGTCTGGATTAGAACTCTTGTACTCGAATATCTCAAAGAGATTACCGTCTATCATAAAAAAATGCTCAATGATACCGATACTGCCCAATTTGCAGGTGAGATCCCAATTTGCTCAAATAATCAATCGATAAAAGCCTCAACAACAAAAAAAAAATGGTTGTCACACGCTCGTAAATTAAATTTCACTATAGTCGATATATTTTTTGTGTTTTTACGACAATTTCCAGAGAGCATTCGCTTGCACACTTTACGTAACGCAAACAGCGTCTTAGGTAGTCATTCACCGATACCTGATGCTGTCCAAACAACAGCTGCTGCCTTAACAACAATCACAACAACACCGACAATTACAACAACATTAAGGAATATGATTCGTACAGCAGCAAATTCAGCTACAACCCATATAAATAGCTTAGCTACCACATTACCGACTACCACTAGCACTAGACGTAAGTCGTTGCTTAATCGGCTTGTTGTGTTGTTGCGAGCATGTACTAGCTAGAGATTAGGCGGTATTTAGAAAAGACGTACATGTTGATTTGACGATAATTAGAGAATCATGTACTTCTTTAACGAGCACATTCCATTTGAATTAACAACGTACTTAACTCGCTCCAGGCGCTTTCGTAACTCCTCCAAAAACAACCCCAACAACTTTATGGAGACTCTTCCAAACGACACCTAGCACTGAAGCAACAACAACAACTATGCCTTCGACAACTGTTAGATTATGGCGGGCTGTGACAACTTCTCTTACAACAACCACAACTAGCACCTCAACTACTACTAATTCACCCTCTAGAAATTTCTTCGATTTTAGAAATTTCAATAGTTTCGATACTAACAATATTGTTAACGGTATGCATTGATTACTAATAATATTGAGTAGTTAGTTAGAATTTTTGTTTGATTTGGGGACTAATTGATTGAATGTTTCAGTGGCGGAGGAATCAGCTAACACTATCAACGGTTCGGAATTTATTGAGGATATCGTCCCGCAAGCTTTCCGTGTTTTCAGTTTGAACTCAACAATTGCAACAAATTCAACAACAGCATATCCGTTGAGTTGTGAAAAAGTTAATATAATGGGGACAATAGTCCAGGATTCCGCCCCCTATCTATACCCGTTCATTATCGAATACTCTCTAATTGGAGCCGCTGTTATTTACGTAATGTGGAAACATATCGGCCGAAATCCGAGGTATTTATTGTGAATTTTCTATCAACTAATTGATTGATTGATTTGGGCGAGATAGGTATGTGACTCAGGAGGATTTGGAGCATCGTTTGGAAGTGATGTTGTCACGTCGGGCTGTAGCAATGGCTCAAGCTCAACAAGGCCGA
>JAZBGZ010000657.1:0-11685 GCA_037414795.1 Stenodera caucasica | reverse complement strand
ATAGAAATCATACAATTTTACATGTAATTAACTGTCTTGTGAATCTGTGTTAAATTATTACTTGAATAATTACTTAAATCTATAAGTAATGTTATAGAATTAGAGAGGAATATAATCATTATATATGTATATAATATTTAATGAAAACAAAAACCAATATATCGACGTGTGTTTAATTTAATATTGAATAAATAAAATTTGAAGGTAATGAAGATTAGTATTCAAGAGGAATGTACGGTGGAACAAGTTCGACTTGGCCGTTTTGAGGCGAGTCGAAATTGTACCATTATATTTGAGTTAATTGTGTGAGAGAGGAAAATCGAGAAAATTGTTCGCATAATGATTGGAAAATCGCTCAATTGTCTTTATAATAAAACTACTAAAATTCTAGTAGATGGGCTTGAATCGTACTCAACACTGCCGTTTTCTCTAAATGTTCATCATTGTGTGTTTTACCGTCGTTTCATCACAAAATATAAAAAAAAAATTTAAAAAAAAACCATTTCTTATTATTTGAAATTATTTCAAAAGCAACAACACCGTAATTGTGTCCAAATAACAAAGAATTAATTGATTTATACATAAATAAAAGGAAAACAGATCTTAATATTTGATATTTTTAGTAACTTGTGTGTAATTTTATTGTAATAATAAAACACAATACGATGTAGAATATAATCAAGCATTTTATTGAAAATTTACATTGTTTATTTATTTAGATTAATAAAATCTTGATGAAATACTGTGTTTTTATTTATTGAATAATTAGAGTAAAACATTATTTATCTGTAAATTTCAAATATTGGCGCTGAGGTTTGATCGAGTCTACATACCAAGAGGTATAGATACCTATACCTCCTTGATATGAGGCTAGCATTCTAGTTACTTTTAATTTCTTTGGTGTGGGCAAACCAATTTAATTGACAGATAAATTTCCACCATACGATGTCTTCGTCGATGAGTTTCAAAGACCAAATCGTCAATTTGATCTCTACAAGTGTAGCAGAATCTCTCGATCTTATCACGTAAGAAGAAAGCTTTAATTGAATTGATTGATAATTGATAGATGGCGCCAACTTTATTTCCCCCGACTTGTTTAAATAGTAATGAATGACATATAAATGACCTAGAAATCATAGATAAGTAATAGAGAAATTTCAAGATTAGTGACATTATCTATTTATTCTTATCATAGAAGTGAACTATTCCAAATGGTTTCACCAACTTTAAAATTGAATAATGGTTATGAAATACCGGTTGTGGGTTTGGGCACTTATAAGGTATAATTATCTTGAATAAATCGAATAAACTATTAATTGATTGTTTGGTAGTCACGGCCCGGTGAAGTGGAAGAAGCTGTAAAATATGCAATTGATATCGGCTATCGTCATTTCGATTGTGCTTGGTTTTATGGTAATGAGCACGAAATAGGTACAGCTATACGTGAGAAAATCAATGATGGTACCGTGAAAAGAGAGGATCTCTTCATCACAAGTAAAGTATGATCGAAGATCATCAATAATTTATTCGATTTTTGATCGAACAATTTTGCTAGTTATGGAATAATTTCCATGCACGCGATAAAGTTGTACCGATGCTAAAAGAATCTTTAGAATGGTTAAATTTGGATTATATCGACCTATATTTGATACATTGGCCGTTTGGTTTCAAAGAAACGGCGCCTTTATGGCCGGCTTCAGAAGGTCCATCAGCTTTCAGTGATGTTGATTATTTGGAGACATGGCGCGGTATGGAAGACTGTGTTGAATTGAATCTAGCACGTAGTATTGGTCTTTCGAATTTCAACAGTAAACAAATCGATCGTCTATTGAAGAATTGTAAAATCAAACCAGTTGCTAATCAAGTTGAATGCAATCCTAATTTGAATCAAAAACGATTGATAGAATTTTGTAAGGCACGTGATATTGTAATCACTGGCTTTTGTCCTTTGGGACGGAGTGCTAGACAGCCTGGTTTACCGGAGCCTACAGTACTTAATCCGAAAGTTGCGGAAATTGCCAAAAAATACAACAAAACGCCGGCGCAAATTGTGCTAAATTACCTCGTAAGATTTCGATTAGAATTCAAAATAATGGAAAAATATACATGTAATTGTTTTAGGTATCGTTAGGTATTAGCGTGATACCGAAATCGATAACAAAATCCCGAATCAAGGAAAATTTCGAAGTATTCGATTTCAAATTGTCGCCGGAAGATTTAAAGTATTTGGATTCGTGTAATAAGAATGAACGAATTTGCCATTATCCCATGTTCGCCGATCATCAATATTACAGTTTTAATGAAGAATTTTAGAAATGTTTTAGATTGAAATAAAATTTGCTATTGATTCAATTTATTATTTATTGTTCCATTATCACCGTAATTCCGCCATCTTATCAATATTTCGGATAATATTCAATTATATAGCTCTCGGTTTCAATTAATTTTATAAAAAAAAAAATGATAAAAATTAAACTGGTCAAAGTTTAGATAAAACCTTTATCTCCGCATCAGTGATATCAAAAATGTGCAGTCAGAAGGTTATTGTTAAAATTACCAATGTCTAGGGCAATCAAATTGAATAATGGCCTCCTAATGCCTACTGTAGGTTTGGGTACTTACAAAGTGAGTAAATTTTCGAATTTGTCAAGATGTGGAAATAAATGTTTTATTTTTCGAAAATTATGACAAAAAGGCTGAGCCAGGTGAAGTTGAAAAAGCTGTCCAAGAGGCTATAGACGCTGGTTATCGTCATTTCGATTGTGCATGGATTTATGGTAATGAACATGAAGTCGGTAGAGGAATTCAACGGAAAATCTATGAAGGAACTGTTAGACGTGAAGATTTATTTATCACAAGCAAAGTATTAAAATTATCTCTGTTCAACAATTATAATTAACATTACATATAGATAGTGATGATTTTGCGCATTTTTATCAAAATTCAAGCATAATATAACAACTGATAACATTTTCGGATATTTACAATCATCTTGAACTTCACCTAGTTTATCACGTCATGCATACACAAATGAAGTTCAGGATTAAACCAAAAGAATTGCTATGAACTCAAAAACTCAACGATAACTAATCTAAAATTAAACATTTGCAAAATACTCACGATAAAAATATAAAGCAATTGTGTTTTATCTATGAATGAATATTTTAATTCTCATTTTTAGCTGTGGAACAATTTCCATCGGCGTGACCAAGTCGTTCCAATGTTAATACAAAGTCTAAGATCTCTTCAATTGAATTACCTCGATTTGTACCTGATTCATTGGCCCATCGGCTTTAAAGTAGTGAAAGATTTCTGTTTTGAACTAGGAATCAAAATTAATAGGATATTTTTATAGGAGAATGCGACAACTTTACCTTTAAGCCATGGTGCTTCAGCTTATAGTGATGTTGATTATATTGAAACATGGCAAGGTATGGAGGATTGTGTACGTTTAGGTTTAACAAAAAGTATAGGCTTATCAAATTTTAATAGTGAACAAATTGAACGTGTATTGAAACATTCGATAATTACACCGGTTGTTAATCAAGTTGAATTCAATCTTAATTTGAATCAAAAGAAATTGATTGATTTTTGTAAACAACGTAATATTATTATTACCGGCTATTGTCCATTGGGATTTAGTTATTTACAATGCATGCCTGGATTTACGGAGCCAACAATAAAAGATCCGAAAATTATAAAAATTGGCAACAAATATAAAAAAACATCGACACAAGTTGTTCTTAATTATTTGGTAAATTGATTAATTTGAAAATTATAAAATAACTAATAATGGTCGTTGTTTTTCGTCAACGACGAAAAACAGATTAATTTAGGTATTGCTGTTATTCTGAAGTCTGTAACGAAATTGAGAATACTTGAAAATATTGACATTTTTGATTTTCATTTAGATCTTGAGGATGTTGAATATTTGGATTCGTTGAATACAAATAGCAGACTTTGTCCATTTGAAGGCTTCTCGGACCATAAATATTATCCTTTTAAGATTGGGTATTAAATTTAATTTAATTTTTTGTTATTAATAAATGTTATTTTTTTACGATAGTGAATTTTCGATACTAACCTTTTAAAGTGGATATAACTCATTCAAATTATAATAACATTATAATAATGAAGATTTTTGCGCTGGCTCTTTTCCTATTAAAAAAGACTAAAATTGAGAGCTGCATCTAGCCACTCGAGAATTTTAGACTCTCCCTCGTACATCAAACGTGAAAGTGACCAGATTCACCATTACCACTACTAAGAAACTAAAGTTACTCTTGGAAAATTTCAAACTGTCAAATCTTCACAATTGAAATTGTGAAAAACTCACAAATAATCGTAAAATAATTATAAGAACAGGTAAATTAATAATAGAAACATTAATTATTCATCAATTTCAATACTCAATAGTGGTAATTGTATTGGTGATTTTTTATATATTTATAAATTATATAGTTATGTAACATAACCTCTCTAATCGTTCTTCCATTTTCTAGATTTTCGAAATGGGGCACGGTTTTGGCGAATTATACAAATTACGTGGTCTTATCACATATAGATTATCACCATTTGAATTAAAGGCTTTTGGTGGCATGATTTCTCATGGTGTTCCGAATATGATTCGACGAATCCGTGAAGAATTCTTTTATGTAGTACCACGTAAGTTCTTAAGTAATAATAGTAATAATAATATTATATTAATGAATGTGATTTCAGCATTAGCTCTAGCATATATCACTTATGATCAAATTGAAAGATTACACTTGAAAATAAATCGCAAAAATCCAGCCGATTATGAAGATGAAGAATAAATTATAAAGATTCTAGAAAGTTAACTATAGTCGAAATAAAATAGTATAAAGAGTTATTTTTGAATGATTATTGTTTTATTCTTATTTTTCGCATAAATTAAACGAACTTCCCTCAAATTATTCATGAGTCATTTTATAATTATAGAAAGTGTGATAATTGGTCTCGGACTTGACACAGACTTTTGGAAAATTTGATTTTTTTACATTTTTAATTCTTGCTGAAAAGTATAAATTTAGGCATTATTCTCAGCAAAGATTTTTATTTTGAAGGAAACTTACGATAAAGGGATCCCTTTAACTACAAACTGAATCGGATTTCGACTTTCTAACTCATTCCAAAAAAAAGTTGCAGCCCATTTAGTAAACGTCAACAAGCTGCTGAAATTTCGAAGAATTTTTATGTCAAAAAAACCATGGTAGTCTCAATAAAAAAGATTCAAAATTATGATTCTCATCTAAAAATGCAAAAATATTCAGTATGTTCTATTTAAAATAACAAAGTGATGGCAACTTCCGGTCTAACCAGAAGCGCTAGAGATCTAAACATATTTTAGTTGAGGAGAACAAAAACAATCATGCCTTATTTTGAATTCTCACATTTTAATTTTATTCAGAACTTAAAAAAACTTCTAATGAACGGCCTCGCTGAGACCAAGAATTATGGTCAGCCTACGTATGATACTCTTCGTTTTATTATATTTAAAAATATTACCACTTCTCTACCTGTCTAATCTAATAATTTTTTTTTGAAACTAATAAACACTTCAAGATTAAAAGTACAATGTGTATATTAAGGCCAAAGCAAATATCGACAATTTCATCAGTTTTCCAATTCAATCAATTGATAAGATAAGTTGTAAATAAACCGTAACGTGCTTTCGTCGATTCTTCGTGTATCAATCGCATTATTTCTCTATTATTATTATTATTTTTCGAATGAAAGAAAATTATTTATGTGCTTACAATAGGAAGTAAGTTTTTTTACATTATCAACAAATTTTAATAGAAAAAGTCGCAATTTTTGTAATAGATAATGTGCCACTAGACTCAGTACTCGTGTAAATTATCAAGATTTTTTCTCAATTGTATTCCAGATCGGCCGATATGCTGTCATTATTATTACTACTAATCCAGTTATTTGGATTATTGAATGGTACTCAAATTGGTTGTCCATTACGCTGTAATTGTACCAAAGATTCCGTGATTTGTATCGGTAAACAATTAGAATACGTCCCATATTTCGAAAGTTTAACCAATGATCCAATAATTATCGATTTATCAAGCAACGACATACCGTACATTGATATTGATGATTTCAGCTTCGAGAAAAGTGATCAGGTCAAAGAGATTTATCTGAATCATTCCAATATTAATACTATCGAGAATCATGCATTTGTTGAATTAGAGAATCTACAAGAATTATATTTAGCCGATAATCTATTGACGAATCTACCAGACGATTTTGTTGTGAATAATCACGAATTGATGTTGATCGATTTATCGAACAATCACTTCTTCAATATGCCCGTAATAAAATCAACAAGTCTTGAAGTGTTAGCTTTAGCTAATGCTGGTATTGCGAATATACCGGAAGATTCATTGGATTATATACCGAATTTGAAAATTTTATTATTAGAACAGAACAATTTGAAATCGATCAATCCACTTATATTTGAAACAATGAGTCGGAATTTTTTCGTACGTTTAATTTATAATCCATGGAAATGCGATTGTAAGACTGTGAAATTATTCAAATATTTAACAATAAAACATTTCACTGAGATTATCGAACCGATACAATGTCTCAATGAGAATAGGGAATTTATTAATATTTTCGATGAAAATGGCGTAACTGCACTATTTCAACAGACTTGTGAAACTGCAATTAAAAACGAGAATTTCTTCAAAATGCAAGAATTCTTCAAAAGTCTGGATAGTGAAGAGGATAGTCGTGAGTCTTTTTTACCATCACAACCAAATAACCCTAATAGTAATAATAATAATAATAATAACACAGAAACTGATGAGAAAACCCAAGAATCATCTGATGATCAAATGATTTATTATTATTTATGGTTTTTGATAGTTTCGATACCAATCAGTTTTATTTTGGGGATAATTATTGGAAGTTGTATAACTTATCGATATATGATCACTTCTATTAATCACGCTCACACTGAGAGTACAAAAGAATTAATGATGGTGAATAATTATTCTTGTTGAATTTAACTACAATGTAGTGATTTTTAATTTTATTGAAATAATACTGTTGTTTTTTTTTTAAATGAACAAAAAAACTGTTTCGATTTTGGAAAATTCAGGAACGGTGGAAAAATTTAATTTTTGTATTATTATAATTATTTATACTTATATCAATAAATTTATTTTAACGTATTGATATTTATTTCAAGTCAATTTCGTCGATGATCTGGAAAAGATGTCGAAAAAGGGCCTGTAATTTTCTCATTTATTGATTAACAAATTTCTTATAATTTTATAATTATTGATAACAATCTAACGTTACAAAATTTTTTGCAATTTCGATTTACGCTTCATTTTATTCTCTAATATCGACAGCAACATTGACCTGGCCCGAACTTCGATTTTCCAATTTCAAACTTAAATTTAGATTTTCACAATTTTTATTGTTGTTTTCGGAATATAGTTCGGTAGCGGCCATAATACCACCAATTGTGCTAATTGTTGATATCCAATGTTTAGTTGGTAAAAGCCTTCTATATAATTTTTTTGCTATAAACGCCAATATCGCCATTTCAATTATCATTAAATTATTATAAATTACTGAAAAATAAACTTGAATTAATTGACATAATCATTGATATTAGCACAAAACTGACAATTTCCATAAACAGCAGGTGTGATTGGTGGATTACAAGGTAAAACATCTGTTGATGCTAGAGATCTAGTTATAATCGTTTGTAATTTAGCACAAATTAAGACTAGTTGTAATACCATATATTTTGCTTTCAATTTATAATCGTCGGTTAGAATTTTATTAATTAGGTCTATAGTAATTAGCATACCCCAAACACCTGAGAGTATTGAGACAACAATCACAGGCTGTAAATACAAATAATTCACTTGATACAAACTCTAGAATTGAAATTAGATTAACAAAATTATCAGTTAATCAGATTTAATTGAATAAAAACCTCTCGCTCGGCCCACATTACTAATAATGCTAAATAAACGAGAAATTGAACTACTGGTAATTGGAAGACTAGAAATCTCAACATTTTCACTTTTTTCCTGAAACAAAAAATTAAAAACTCATCTCTACATTCCAATAATTGTGCAATTCATTACTCATCAACTTGTAATTCTGGTAGAAAACAACATGGATAACAACAACAAGGTGGTAGTTTTAGATTTATTTTCAAATCTTTCGTTTTATCCAACAATTGTTTTTGACCACCACAATAAGCTAAAAATAGGCAAAACAATCGATACATGCCCGCCATAAAGGCACCTTGAGTCAAGGCTTCAGCTAATAGATGTGCTCTTGGTACTAAAATAGCGAAATATGTTGCAATGGCAACGACCTGGAAAAAATTTAAGTGAACAAAAATTGAATTTCGGCCGATAGACTATATACTATTTCGATTTAGGCAACTAATAATACTGAAAGATGCACGAATTGGTCGCGTTTGTCTGTTTTATTAGTTGCCTAATAATAGGCGTTTATCAAAAAACTATAATTACCGGATAGACTGAAGTGACGAAAATCGAATGAGATTTAATTCGTCCTGATAAATTTCTCAAAATATAACGTAATGTATCAATGTATGTGATAAAAATGAAGATTAATACAAGTGTTGCAAATGTTACGAGACTAATTCCATAGATATTGGTAGCTGTAATTATAATTAACAAAAATTATACATAAAATAAAATTAAAGTCAACAGACAGTCAATTAATGTGTAAATCTGAATTACACATGTTATCATCACTGTAATTTAGAAATACTACTTGGCCAACAAGACCTTCAAGTGTATTTCCTCAATATGAAGAGTTCTCATTATCTTATTGCAGAAATATTGTAATTTAATATTACTCAATCTTTGAATTACAGAACAATTAGTTATCATTTTTATATTGCTTCCAGATTTTAAAAATTGTCATGAATATCGTTGGATAATAAGAGAAATGGGAAAATCTTCTCGTCCTGTGATGATAAATGGAAAGAGTGAAAGTTGATCGAAAACATATTACGGAAAATTCAAAGATCTTTCGATTATATAAATCAATTAATTTAGAGTATTGGAGAATTTCCGAGGAACTTACCAGATAAATATTCCGGAATTGATGGTATAACATCAGGGGCACATTGTGACGAATTCTCGACGTCATCCATAACTACGAATTTTCCCAGCAATTTGCGAAAAAATTTCAATTATTCCAATATAGTGATCGAGTTAGAAATTTTATTCACCCATCACTATAAATTAAGCGCGCTTCAAACTCGATTCCCAATAATTCAACACTTGTTTATATTACCGTACGCTTTGATGTTTTATGCAGGTTTATCATTTGAATTATTATAAAATGTATTTCTATAAGAGCATTCAAAATGTGGGGGAACTCTCACTTTCTTTTATGACCTGGAAAATATATGCACATAAGTTTCCTTATTCAAAAAACTAAATTCTTGGATTATTAAAATTTGCTAATCATTCTATAATAATAAAAATAATTGAATCAACTTACTTCATTATCTTGGAAAACTATGTTGCAATTTGGAAAGTGACTCTATTTAAGCTGAAGCTTGTTTTTTGATTTTGTCAATAGAGGCATATCAAGTTTCGCATTAAAATTTCGCGAACGATTAAAATAAAGCGATAAAATAAAATATTTGGACAAAAATTAGTATGTTTGTTATTATTTTTTGATGATTTGAATAGCAAACATAATAAATTTATAATCTTTATATTTACATTAAGTTATGGTTCCTTACTTAAGTTTATTTTAATCTTAATTTTTGGAATCGGTGTATGTCACTATTTATAAATTTAGTTATAATTATGAAAATTTCGTAGCAGTGAACAGTTGAATTTGCAGTAAATTAAACCTAAATTGTCGATAGAAAAATCGAATCTGAAGAAGTTATTGTTACATCAATAGGGCGCAATTATTTATGCAGGCTATTTGATAATTTTTCGATAAAAAAAAATTATTTTAGCAAAGTAATTGAAAAATTGAAATAGAGATAAACATAAAATGATATCCATAATTGCTCGCTATTTGACATTTTTTTTTTGTTTAAACTCAACTTTTTCGTCATCACAATTATAGAAAAATTATTAGTAAGCGATTAATATTTATTTGTGTGTTGGCTAATTTCAATTCTGATCTCGCTTTTTTCAGAATACTATCATTTGAGTGATTCAATAAATTAAATTAAGAAAGACATTGATAAATTTTCGATGAAATAAAATAATTTTATAAAGCCATAGGCATGCTCAATTTTGGATATGGATTGTAGCCAATCAATTCGAAATCATCAAATACGAAATCTTCAATATTCTCAACTTTACGTTTGATTTTCAATGTAGGAAATGGTCGTGGCTCACGTTTCAATTGTTCGTTTAATGCTTCAACATGATTCGAATAAACATGACTGTCCCCCATTGTATGAACGAATTCACCAGGCTACGAAAAGTTGAATTATTTCGATTATTTCTATGAATAACAATATAATTAGACAAACCTTTAGTCCAACAACGTGGGCAATCATACAGGTCAATAATGAGTAACTGGCAATATTGAATGGTACACCCAGACCCATATCAGCCGATCTCTGATACAACAAGCAAGATAATTCGTTATTTGCGACAAAAAACTGGGCCAAACAATGGCAAGGCGGTAGAGCCATCTCTGGTATAGCCATCGGATTCCATGCACACATAATTATACGTCGATCATATGGATTTGTTTTGATCGTATTGATAACGTTTTGTAATTGATCGATTCCCTCATTTTTATAATCAGCATTCATTCCGGCATATTTAGCGCCGAAATGACGCCATTGAAAGCCGTATACAGGGCCTAAATCGCCTTCTTCACGATCATTTAAACCGACACTATCCAAAAATTTACGTGTACTATTCGCATCCCAAATATGAACGTTTTTGTCTCTTAATTCATGAGCATTTGTACTACCTTTCAATATGAATAGAAAATATCAATATAATTATGTAAATTAGAGAAATTATACGGAATACCTCTAATAAACCAAAGTAATTCTTCAACGACACCACGCCAAAATACGCGTTTTGTTGTTAATAACGGCAAAACACCATCACGTAATGAATATCTCATTTGGGCCCCAAATATGGAGAAAGTTCCAACTCCAGTACGGTCGCAACGTTTTACGCCTTTTTGTAATATTTTCCGGATATGATTCAAATACTGCCACTCCTCATGTTCTTCTTCATTATCATAACCATTTGTTTGCAATAATTTATTACTTTTCTCTATATCAAGTTGTTTTGTCTCCAATTCAGCCATCTCAACTGATGCCATTTTTTCACTAACACTCAACAAAATATAGAATAATTCAATTCGACACTTTGATAATAATTATTGTACAATTCGAGTAACTTTTATAATATTTATTGAAATTTAATCACAGAACTATATAGATTATTCCAGGAATAATAGAAGAATTCCCGCCAAATATGACACCTGAAAGCAGGCGTGCCATTCTAGTAACTTTTAGCTAGTTGTTTTGGTGATCCTGTGACATTTGTGATTTATTTATTGACATTTGACAGCTTGACGTTTTATGAAAATTGTTATATTTTGCTTTATTTTTTTGATAAAGATTTTTAATCAAAATAATTAAAA